>DWTU01001915.1:0-12343 GCA_018251515.1 Cecropterus confusis | reverse complement strand
AAATGAAATAAGCCATTCAAAGCATCCACTTTTGAAAGTAGACTTCATTTTTCCATATCAATTTATATGATAGCTTTAATAAAGGATCCTCGTCAATTACTACTACAACACAATTAGGGCTAACATTATAATAAAATGTTTGTATATATTTTTTCCTTTACATTTTTAATTATACAGATATCAAAGAATTAAAAGTGTAAAATCACAACCAGACAATAATAAATAAACGACCTCAACACACCCAAAACAGCAGGTGTATTGCAAAGATAAGCCCGTAAAGGAAGCAGCCTTGTCGGAGGGCACGAGGTCATCGTTGGGTCACTCATTATGCCTCACACCTGTGGTGTATGGGTCTTTTTGTAATTTAACTTGGCTTCAAGTATTCGGCCAAATATTCGCCAGTAAACATTTTAATCATTATAATATGCGTTAAGCAAATTATTAAATTGTTCTTAGATTTGTTGAAAACTATTAAATTGTTTTGAGATTTGTTGAAAATGATTAAATTCTTCTTAGATACAGGTTGGTGCATTGCTGATTGTTTGGTATTATTTTTAAACAATCTATTAAAAAACAGTACAATTCAATCACGAATTAAAGTTTTACGGACCCTATAGTGCCGTGCAATTCTGAATTACACAAATGTCAAAGAAAGATACTTACATAATCACAACCAAACAAACAAGTCAAATAATACGACCTCTACGTACCCAAAACGGCAGGTGTATTACAAAGATAAGTCCGTAAAGGAAGCAGCCTTGTCGGAGGGCATAGGGTCACTGTTGGGTCACTCATTATGCCTCACACCTGTGCGAGTATGATCTTTTTGTTGTTATGAGCTTGCTTTGTGGTTTTCTGGACAAATATTGGCCATTTTTTGTCAAAGAGTACTTTTAGGCAAATTATTAAAATTGTTGTATTAAATTGTTCTTTGGACACAATTTATTTATTTCGCTATTAAACTTGAAAATAATGACTCCAAATGTAATTGTTCTAATTTTGTAATTTCTTCTTATATGTTTTTAATAACTACCATGAAATTATTTTTTGCTTTTTTATTACATTTAAACAATCTATTAGATAATAAAAAAGAAAAAACATAATTTGGGTGATTTAAATTCTAGTCTTTTGGACCACTAGTGAGTCGCATACTTGTACGCCTACGTAGAGTCTAATGATAATTGATTTAACAATTTGAAAGTTGGACCAATGATAGCTTGTTATCAATTTAGGCTAGAAAACTGTTATTCGATTGTCATACCATTAAGTTTATTTCAATTGACACCTACTCGGAGCTCTTTAAAAACAATATAGGTAACAATCCTAAAAATTATCTCCCGTCTTCGCAATAGCATCATTAGAAGTTTCCCAAAGCCGAACTGATAATACGGGTACCGGAAAGGACCCTAACCCGTTGCTCTCAACCCTTAAGCACCCATTACACCTCGACCCCAACCCCTGTCCAAACGATTTGTTTGCTGTCAACAAACAAAAGATAGGTGCAAGCTCTACGCTTTGCTTTCTAAGATTAACTGTTAATGGAAAGAAAAAGATAGAAAAAAGTGTGGCTTCTTTGTGCTATAATCGTCTTAAGCATCAATATCAGATGTAGCTATCTTTTGTACTTTTGCTTACATTGTTTAGGTGTTTTAAAACGTTTGAATCGAAGGGTCCATTCAGGAGTGTGCTACCTAATGCTTTTGATTCGTAAGTTTTAGATAACTCGGACAATCTCGAACAATACGTGATAATAGCATAGTCTTATCGGTGTTGCATCGGAGCTAACTTAAATAGCGATTTCTTTGTTAGCGATTTTAGGAACATTAATGTTTCGCAACTTGTGAAATAATGCCAGCGATTGTTATAGCACTTAAGTTTTTGTTTTTACCTGTATGCACTGTTATGTCTTTTTTGTTGTGCTATTATTGCCAATTTATGTTTTGTTTCGTTCTTACACTAAGGTAAACTTTTTTTTGAATTTACCTTATCAGCGCAATTATATGTTATTTTGAATTTTTGTTACATTTCGTTTATTGATATATGACCAGGTTTACTGATATATGATATTATTTTTATAAAAAAGTGTTGGTATATGATATCCGTCTTGTATCTTTGAAGTAAATATATTACGATGACTATATCTTATACCAACTAGGAGTACGTTCGCCCTTATCGTATTCCTACAATTATGTTTTATCTCTCCTGCTGCGTATAGGGTTCCTCGCCTACTCATGTAGGTACGAGTCCTGGACTATGCACACTGCTTCAATGTAAACGGTCAACGGTTCTATGTAAATGCTTCGGTCACGTTTACCACTGTAATGAGTATAATACCAAGTCATAAACTACCTGTGCGCGAAATTTCAGCGAAATTCGACCGGTAGTTTTGCGTGAAAGAGTAACAAACACACAACCCACGACCCACGTAGCGGAGCAGTCACCATACCGGTCTGACACGCAGTGAGTCCAGGGTTCGATCCCCGGCCAGACAGACTTCTGAATGATGAGTTTACATTTCTGTTCTGGGTCTGGGTGTTTGTGTATTTGTCTTTGCGTGTCCATGGCACTCACGACACAGGAGAAAATCCTAGTGTGGGACTGTGAGCGTAGAAAGCGTTTAAACGTTTATACATCCCCACAAACTTCCGCTTTTATATATTATATATATTAGTAAAATTTATACATTAAAATAGTACCCGTAAATAGACAGTAAATGCAACTTTAGCTAAAAACACGGCCATTAAATAAAGCTAGTTTCAAAGCGTCTGTCAATTTGCATACGGGAATAAGCTCGCGAAATTGATATTGTTCGTCAAACAAAGCGCTGATTAATTAACAACATTAGTGGGACCGGTTTATTAAAAGTGCATACCACGGAGTAATAATTAGCTTAGAGCGCGTACATGCAATACCTTATTACGAATATACGTGAAACAGCTGTCTATATAAATTATTTGGTCGTGAAATATACACCTACTTAACTAATCGTTTTCGTGGTTCATTTCATAAAGTTAGGATATTTACTATTAAAACAAAATAAATTAATCTGTTTTATCGTCAATCCATTATTGTCCCGCTGCTGGACATGGATCTTTCCTCAGAATGAGAGTTTTAAGCCATAGTCCACTACGCACTACTTAGCACGCTTTTATGAACTTTTATAGAGAACTCTCTGGGGTTTCCTCGCATTATTTTATTTCATCGTCAAGCAGTGACAAAAAAGCTTCTAATACGCACATTTCAGAAAAATCAATGTAGCACGCCTGGTATTTGAATATCGGACCCTCAGTTGAGAGCGCGAGTTTCAACCATACGGCTATCACTGCTCATATCATTTGTTTCACGTCACTTGAACTCCAATTATGGCTGTTTGTCCTATACTGCGCATAATGATGGTGTTCTAACCCGCGCCTACTGTTCTTACCCTAGTAAGCTCGGTCTATACTTTGTAATTACTCTGGGGTGTCCATACACAAGTCCCTTGAACAATACCCACCTTTTGTTTGGTGTCCATCAATCACTTTATTGTTCGGAATATCTTAATAAGTTTTTGTGCTGGACCGGTCATTTGGAAAGATTTTTCGGTATCGTCCGATACTCACCCGCGATGAATATTAATGGAATTATGACGAATTTTGTGCGATTTTGGGAAAATTCAATGTTATAATATTAATTTGAGGAGTAAAGTATAAAGAGTAAGGTTTGCTCTCGGCACTAGAAATATTTGTAGATATAAAAATAAACCTTTTTATTTTTGGGCATTATTTATTTGCTTATCATTGTAAATAAGATTGTGGAGAAAACACAACGTTTTATGTGTGATGTTCTCAAAGATGTCAAAAATTCAAAGTATCTTGGCGCTATAATGACTCTTGTCCAGTAACGAACTTTGTAATTACTATTTATTTGATTTGTTTATTAATTCATAAATAAAACAAATTGAAAACATGAAATAATTTACATTTACGCTAGTCTACGCAAGTTATGAACAATTTCATCTAAAACGCTTTGTATCGTAACATTATTTCAGTTAAATCAATTAACAACAAGTATAAATAACTTACACAACTGGTTTAAGCCTTTAGTAATATCGCGCCGACCACAAAATTACAGCTTGTCGAATATGTCTGTCCGCATAACCGTCTTGGCTTTGTAATGGCTTAATCCTAGCGCGAAATTCCTATTTTTCTATACAAAAGTTCTATGCCTTCTTGCACGCCCATAAGGGTTGTCAAAAATGTCATGCACTTCCCAGGGGTAGCAAATTATTGCAATGTTTGCTTCGGTTATTATTTTTAATGCCTTCCTTACGCCCCTCTTTAACAAAGGGACGATCGGCAGGGTTTTAAGGGTGTCAATTTGCGTCTTCGGCCAGGTGTGGGCATTGTTGGTCAACTGACCGTAAAGGATTTGTTTGACCAGTCGATACGCCGTGAGAACGTAAAGGCAGAGGTTCACCACCATTGCCTCGCAATGCACCTCCGACACACCTATTTGTGCCAACCTAGCAATAGCTTGTATAGCGCTGCTGTATTCTGGTTCAAAGGGTGTAAGGCAGGTTCACTCCTTCGAACTATTCCATCTTAGTGTATAAAAGTAGCAACGTAACTGCGATCGATTTTAGGATACTTATATGAAATTATTTAAATATGCCGCTAGCAATGATCACATAACATCGGGTGGGTGTCTTCCTCATTAGCTTCTTCTAATAAATAAAAAGATTAACATAAGAGAAATTAACGACAGCAACATGATAACGAACGTAATGACGCCTAGCTAGGAGAGATTAATCCGACTTAATCGTGTCAAGAATCAGAGCTGGATAAAATTACCAGAATAATAGCGGTATGGTAACATGCAGCGTCACTACCGAAAGATATTATCGTTTCTAGTGAGCATAATAACTGTGACATGTAAGATACCAGGACCGCGTAATGGCCTACATTCTGGGAAAACAACGCACCGACAACATAAAGATAGCATCGTGATACGTGCCGCGTTCCCACGGAAACGCGAAAACGAAAAAACCCCGACATTAATCACCAAACAACCCCTGGACATCGGTCAAGAGTTGCGACTGGACGAAAACATTAATTAAAAGCAAAGACAACAAATACCGGTTCCGATTCAGTCAAGGAACCCTCCGATGCCGGGCTAATTATATTTCCGCACGTTTTGTGCGAACATTTACATGAGAATTCCGGGACAATAGTTTACGGTAATCCCTAAAGGGTTGGTAATGCAACGGTTAGGAAAGCAAGAAACATGATCACTAAACATTTAGGTTCACACTAAATTGTGGATGTAAACGAATATCGAATTACACCTAGCGATGATAGGTAATTACACGCGGATTTTATGAAAGTTAGCCCTCGTAAGTATAAAGTGATTCGAATTAAACCCAGCGGTATCTCTGAATAATTAATGAAAAGAAGTCTCGTGTCAGAATTGCTAACTATCCTGATATTTATTAATCAAGATACATCTCTTATCTTTGTCTGTCTTTTATCTTATCTTTTATATTAGAAGAAATTAACTGCCAGAATCGTAGTGTTTATTGCAATGTACATCAAATGTTGCTCTTTAAATTAATGATCTAAGAATTAAGTACTCATGAAATTTGGACTTTCATTTTGGACTTAGTACAAGTTGTTTAAATATAAGTAATTAAGCAAAAATGTATTATATAGTTTTTTTTTTTCAAATCCTCTTTTAGCTAAGAAATTTCTAAAAACGCTTTTATGATGTAACGCATTTTAAATATATACAACGCTTTTATGATTTACGATTTTATGCTATGGGAATTTTATATAATATAACCCAGCCAGATGAGTTACCTAATAACTAATAAGGAATTTAAGTTGTTTAAGATTAGAAATCATTTTATTTACGAGCAAATTTTTTTTAAATTAAGTAATTTAGGTAAGAAATTTTGTTATAGCTCAAATATAGCGCTATAACATGTATTTTCGAAACATCAACAGTTTGATGAAGCTGCCAAATCATATCATTAACACGAATAGGGACACTAGGTATTTAATTTGAACTTCCAAATTTAACGGATCAATTTTATGATCCCGAAACATTAACACCGAACCTAACACTCCAGATCCATCATTTAGGTCACAAACGAAAACGAACTCGTAAAGCGAAATGGTTCACAAAACGAAGCAAAGTGTAAAATCATTTGTGGGATTAAAAAAGGAGCTAGCGAGCGTGAGGTATACACCACTATCAATCACCCCGTGATTTATATCCTCAGGATGATGTATCGGTCAGGACTCGGCAGAGCCGTCGGTAAAAGTATTCGATAATTAACTTTTTAAATTTGACTGACGCCTTCATCTGGTATACTACCGAATACCGAATGCAGAGCGATGTGAATGACTTTCGAGATTATTGCGATCGATGTCTTGGTGACAGCGGTGACAAGATCCTTAATTTCGCTTTGAATTTGCCGTCTCCAGATTCAGGTTATCGTCTTCTGATATATAGATTTCGACTTGATTGTTAGAGCTACATTAAGCCAGTTTCACAGCCACAGCTTTATTGGTTATTATTAAAATTCACGCGATCAATACTTCCTGCTCATAACCAAAATGAATCTACTACTCTTTATTTTTGAGTAATTCTTGACAAGATTTCTTGTTTTCGTTTCATTGATAAAGCGTAAAAACACCCCAACCTAGAACATATTTAACCACATTATTGGCTATTATCACGTTAGCCTTATCGAAAATCAAACCCGGATCTTGTTGCATGTCATGTCAGTTTGATCCATTGTATTAGCTGGACAATATCTTTCCAATGATCCCAAAATCACAAAAAATGTCAAAATGAGTATATATGTCTAAATAAAACTGCAATACAAATGGATATCGCTGACGAAACCACCATTCATCAAAGGCAACGCGACGTGACATTATGTAGTACGTCAAAATATTCACCTACAGGGGGTTACCTCAATTGCCGTTCCACTTGCCATGCCGGGAATCGAAGGTGGACCCCCGCTGTGAGGCCGGCGTGCGCCTAACGAACTATACAGGTGATTTATCGGAGCGCTCTCCACTTACTCGATTCTAATTCCTTTCACGACGTGCGATGTTGCCTCGTATAACATCCTCGATTTGATTATGATTAGCTTTTACATTTAAATTCTGGTCAATTTGTTCACATGGACCTTCGAAATTGACTCGTTTTGAGATTAATTTGATAACAGTAGCTACTGTTTAAAAGTTCGAATCTTTTCATGTCTGCTTACCTTTCTTTATCTTAAAGAGTCCAAAGCACACGGAATCTTGTTTGACATAATCTAAAACGAAGCATAAGTAAACAGTTATGATAGAATTTCCTGCCGGTGAAATTTTCTCAGGCTCTAGCCGCTCTAAGACCGTATAATCTCGAATACTTGAGAGTAATGCACAGTTTGTATGTATATTGGTTACTACGTTAGTAGTTCCAGCAAACCTGTTTCGCTGGTCATGCCCTCTGTACCGTGCCTTACTATAAATTATATTTGTATCCAGCCTTATAGTTTCACTTTACATTTTAAAGTGATCATTTCGATGTTGATAAACTGATGGGAAAGTCGGCGTACACCTAAATCCAAACGGTATTCGACTTGACAGAATTAGAATAGATATTGAATTTCATAAGCATTATTTTCTTAATAATACAAGAATCGTCAATAAATTTTGTTTAACGTCCGTAAACTTAAAACACAAAAGAGCGTCTCAAAACAGACGTCGCTTTCAAACGCGATGATGATGGCTTAATAAAACTAACATTAACAGTCCATAATGATAGCTGCGTACAAAATTAAAAAAGAACCTCGTTCCGAGCTGTCGCTTGAAATTCATCTAGCGTCCGCATCTCTATATGTCAGTCTGTCTGTCCATCATTACATGTGAATCATCCTCGGTATCGTGCGGGAGAATTTCGTGAGGTCACAGTTTACTATAGCGGTTTAGGCGCCCTGCGGTCGTTTGTCCGAGCGAGATGAAATCATCAGTATCTTCACGAGTGCGAGCGGGACGAATCCAATCTTCCGTCTAACTCCGACCGTTTCGTGACCCCACAGCTAATCACATATCTGCAAGCGTATTATGATTATCGCAAGGCTTCGTTCCTCGTATGTTGTTGTGGTCAGTGACTTGTTGCATTGCCTTATTTCACACAGCGAAATTATTGCACGGTTCCCATAGATACACGATTGAAACTTTAAATTTATCTCTATTAAGACGAAATTGTTTACGTTGTATCAATTTGTCGCGTGTAGAAAAATAGGAATCAATTAATTTAGTAGTAAAATTTATTCTAGCGAGTTTTATGGGAGTCTTGAGTTATGGGTAGTTATTATTGTCCCCGACAGTTTCTTAAGTAATATTTATATCGACTGGCGAGTTGATTGGTGTAACGAAACGCTTTGCCTGTTACTGGCCCTGGCATAAATCTTCGACGACGGTTAATAAGGCGATAATTACAAAAACCCGAGTGGAGCTAATGTGGCTACGGTTGGAATGCATTTGATGGCACGCGCCTTCCAATCGCTTTATTATACAAATCTTTAGCATATTTTCTAAGAATGTTATCTCGTACTATAAATTTAATTACACGATGTGGTACTATTTTGATGTCTTCCGTGTCCGGTTTCTTACTGGTTTAGTTATGCAGCACGATGTGGGCGGTTCTGACCATTTATTATTTACATTTACTTTCTACCACTCCGAATTGTTTGTCAGAATTCCTTGTAGAGCTGACAAATCGTTTAAATATCTGCATTCGTTATGAGGCAGCGATGAATTTTTATTAGGCATCTCAATAAAATCTTTATTATTTTAAAGTTGCCTTCAGGCTTACTAGAATGTTTTATCTCCGTCGCGATACAGGTTTTGACAGTCTTTCGACGAGCGACGACCAAGTTCTCACATGTGACGTTTAGCCGTATGAAGATTTATATCTTTGAATACTAACTTACCATTCCCGGCAACTTATTCGGCCCTATCAATATCCCAATCGAGCGCCCTATCCGTCATTGCCTCTTTGGGTTTCGAAACCACACTTTCTACATTAGTCTCGACAAACAAATCTCTAATCTTTGTATTAGAAACTATATTTCTTGTTGTCGTAAAATCCGAGAATTCTCTAATGATATCACAACACGCCCGTTAGAGCAACAAAAGGTAGATGTTCGTCCATTTGTCGTTGTTGTGGTATTGGGCGTCGCGTGCGGAGTCGTGTTTGAAAAATGGCTGACATAAATAACGGATTATCGACTCGTATCGAGACGTAACGAGATAGCGGCTACAACTAAAATAAATAGGCGAACGGTAAATGAAGCTGTGTTGCGCACAGATTTAAAACTCCGGGATTAAGTTCGGGACATACTGGGACCCTTACAAACTGAAATAACAGGCGAATGTCTAAATTTCTGATATCATTAAAGTTGTAGTGTCTTCGTAAAGCATAAATTGTAAGAGTTTACAAAATGTTAAAAGAAAATACCTAAGTATTACCAAAAAGATATAATACAGAGATTGAAAAGCTGCAAAAAAAACTATGAAATTCGACGATGGAGACGCTAGCAACAAATCTGGTGTAGCAAAAGTCTTATTGATGACTATCTATATGGTATGGGTGATTTTCTATATGGTGACTGTCTTATCGCTAGGTTAAAAAAGATTAATCAATTTATTTTATCATTTATTATTCATACATATATCGTGTATGATTACTTAATTTATTACTTTATTTACTACTTAATTTACAAGCAATTGTATGCCGTCCACCACTCGTGTGTCACCAGCCTAACCGTACCGTATGATCGTACATACACCCATATGTCTTACGAATCTTGTAATGGCTGTAATGACTTGATAGCTAGAAACTCCGCAGATGTCGTCGTTAATGGCTAAATTTATTACTCACTTGTTTTTTTGTCTAACCGTTGTTTAGTTGATCGTTACAGTGAAATCTCAATTAAGCAGTCATTGGACCATTACGGAAATATTACTGATCGTTATGATTTTATTTAGTTGTATTTGGTATGAAGCAAACTGTTTAACCGACCTCAACAGTTTAATGGATATAAAGTTTATAAACGTTTATTAACCAATATTTACGTATATTAACCAATATTAATAAACGGAAATAAAATTGTAGTCGTAATGGGGTTGACTGATGCGTTGCTACCTCTGAGGGGTAAGTCGATTGCCTCGTGTATAGTTTTTGTTTGCTTTAAATCGTAACACAGCAGCGTATAACACTGCTGATTTAAGGCAATATATATGTAGCGGAGATGCTATTGGAGCCGTAAAGTGAAGGGCTAAAATAACGGTTTCTACAAAGTTTAATTTTTTCTGATGTGTAAAAATTTAAGCACATATTTCTTATTAAAGGATAATATATAACATTAGGGTTTTTTCAGTGCTTTTACAACAGAAATTTCAGCCAAGGAGTTTAAGTTATTTTAACACATTTTACAAAAATTATGCGAACGCAGGAATATAAAATATTTCACAGTTATAGTTTATATAGAGAAGGAGCGCAGAATACGAATATTTTTTTTAAAGCAATGCATGACATTTACATTAATAAAAAAAATTACACTCAAATGTGTAATGGAATTATGTACGTTACAAAAACAAATAATTTATTGAAATTATGAACTTATGTATTGAGAACTACATCTATTTACCAAAGTGTACACATTTTGCTAAATATCAACTTTTGTTTTTATTTAAGTTTAAGTACGGGCGAACCGACCACTCGACCGACCACTGCCTCGACTAGTTAGAAGTAGAAATATATTGAAGTTTAAGGTGTTCGACACGAATTCTTAATCAATATGAGTACAAGTTAATTTAGACAATATTTTTATTTTTACAGTAATTTATAACACAAATAAGTTGTTTTTGCTGGATCGCGACCGTCAAGTAAAGCAATAAAGCATTTCTAGGGTCTCTGACAAACAAAACAGTGAGTCAAATATAAGGTTATTCGAAGCGGTGGCATGCCGGCTTCTGTTTATTGGAAAAGTTCCTAAAAGTTCAAAACAAACAAACGAGAAAGGTGAATTCGTTTTAATAAAGCCTAAAACAGTTTGTTTTAAAGTCGTTTTATATTTTATGATTACAGTTTATACTTAAGTTCAGTTGGACTTTATATTAGATTTATCGGGTAATATAATTTATACCAGGAATTTTGGTGTAGAATTTCCCGAAATTTCTAAGTATACATCGATGTCATGATGTATATTTAGATCATTCCAGATACAGCACTGAAAAGTCATTTAATCTACTACTTCTTATAAAAATACTATTTTAAAAGATAATCAATACCATAACATTAAAGCTAAGAAGATCTACATCAAATCACTTCATAATATTTTGAGAGTTTTTTTTTCATTGGAAAGTATAAAAAGATCATGCAGTACCATTTGTTAAAGGCACTTTCTGCAATATGTAATTATGTCAAATTACATTTTTTTAACGCGGGTATAATCGTGGGGCTCAGCTAGTACTAATGCATAAAAACACGATGGTGCGTCTCTTTTTGTTCCTTAATCATGCAAAAACCACTGATCCGATTTACATGAAATTTTATATGGATGTAGCATACTTACCTGGTCAACCTTTAGGCTACTTTTGATTTTGATATTTTGGTTTTATTTAAAAATGGCGATTATTTTTACGCCTCGTAGTGAAGCACGAGTACTTCAGATATATTTTTATTACATTTAAAATTGTGTCATTATAATCACTCACAGTAACTACTAAATACTACACAATAAATGTGCCATTCGATTTCGAGTGTATCAAAAATTGAATTGCGCATTTTTTTCTTTTCTATATTTATAATTTTTAATCTTCGATATGCATTATGTACCTCTTGTCGGTGGACGCTGAACGTTGCTACTTTGGCGCCTTTGAGTGCTGGACGTTAGATTTATGCACGAGCGATTTGTATTACGTGTTACGTGCTCGGCTACACACGATCCGTCTTGCTGCCTATAGGAAGATGGATGGAGTAACGCGTAGCCTCGTGGCTTGTGTAAAATCTCATTTATAAGAACTTTCAAGCGTGTACATTTCCTCACACCGTTTTCCTTCATCATTTAAGTTCGGATTCAAATCTCGGATTGGTCGATTGGGTCGTCCCTGTGACGGGAAATCATGTTATATTTAAACTCGACCTGAGTTTAAATATAACATGATTTCCCGTCACAGGGTTGTTACCTTTATAGGTCAGAAAAAAAAACGGGGATATGTTAATAAACGTGTAAAGAATATGTTACTAAAATTTGATTATTTTATTAGTCAAGGTATATCAAGGCTTCGTATGT
>DWTU01001914.1:0-12343 GCA_018251515.1 Cecropterus confusis | reverse complement strand
AACAGAAATGGTAACCGCTCCACCACATGAGTCGTTATTTAACGCTTTGTAGGAGTTTTCGTCAAAATAGTCAAATAAAAGTAGCTTAGCTTTTATTTGTCGTGATATTACAAAAAGTCGTCGCTCCCCCCTTTTCCCCTATTGATATAGCCTATGTCACTTTCCAAACTGAGAAGATTCCAATGATATGTGACACATCACAATCCGTCAAGCCGTTTGGACCTTAGCGCGTGCCAAAGATGTATGTGCATTATACATACACACAAACATACATACGCTCGAAAAACATTACCCACCTTCTGATGCAGTCGGGTAAAAATATATATGAACAAAGGTACAACATAATTAAGTAACACCCTTAAGTCTAGATTTACCATAGAGTATCCTTCTGGGCGGGCGTCTCAGCTGGGCGCCGTACGCCGCGGCGTCCGGCTCCGCGTCGGGCACACAGGTACCGATTATAATCCCCATGTCCAACATAACACCATGCACTTCACGCACACAACGTCCTACCATTCACCAATCCCATAAGGATATGCTGTTGCTTCACGAACTATTGTTTACACTCAAGGATGAACTAAACTGTGACGATCGAAGCCTAATAGTTTTATTTTTCGATTATCGATAAAAAAAACGCTCGTTTATCGCGTTCACTTTACACATTCGGACAAGATAAGTATACCTGTCGATCAAAGTGATATACTAGAGAAAAATATCCAAAGTTAATTTACAAGCGTTCGTTTCACACGCTGGATGGATTGAGACTGTGCGGCTGGTGGTGAGGCACGCCAGTATGTCGGTCACACTTGCCACACGAGTGGTGACGTCACTCCGCCACCGTGCGTCACAATCCTCACGGAGGGTAATGACTGTCTTGCTGGTCAACAGGTGCGGCCTAAGAACACATCGCGACATTTACGTCGAAACGTGCTATCGGTACGGAGACTACTTTGCTTAATTGGTTTTCCGTTAAGTACATTAAAACCCGACAAGTGCTCCTCGTGATATTATTTACCGTCCCGTACAGTTCTGACGTATCTGGCGTATATTAGAACCTCACGCGAAAGATTTGCAACCGTAAATAAGAGCATACGTTTCCGAAATAAAAATTACGCAGCATCAAACATAAAACATGGACAAGTGAGAAAATTATCTGCACCATGAAAATATAACGAAATGTAATAAATTTCCTGATCCTTAATGTAAAAAAACAATAAAGATTACGCAGGTAATCTGCTTAGCTTATTATAAAAAGCCCAATTAATACAAGTGTATATTATATATATATTATAAGCCGATTCTATAAATAGATTTCTGTAAAAGTGTAAAGGTTTAAATGTATGTTACATTGAATCATAGAGCACTACCAAATACCAGAGTTATTCTTACCAACAGGACAAGTCTTGCGGAAGGTCATGGCATATAAAAATATCAATCAATGATGTGTCGTATATCTTAGCCCACACATACAAAGTCTCGAATAGAGGCTAGTTAGATATAATATAATGTATTACTTGAAGATAAGCGGTATTCCTTAGATTTGTTTTTGGTGACATTTATGTTAATTACAATGCTGTGTGTCGTGCTATATAAATTAAAAAAGAAAAACGAATTAGACGTAGGGTAGACCTATCTAAGGTTAATTTACCACTAGAGCTTGTCAACGGTTTTTCTCAGCCAGCGCAGTTTCGCTGTGACCACGATCCATGTCATCCATTAGCCCTTGAAAGTCCACTGTTGGACATAAGCCGACCGGCCCTGCGCCATCTGAATCCACCGGTAGCCCGCCGTCTTATCCGCCATCAATCCACCTGGTCGGGCTATTAAAATGTATCAATTCCGCGATAAGTCTACCATGACCACGATCCATGTTACTGGGTCCAAATATCGGCAAAAGCAAATTCAAAAATTTATAAATTCCCCGATAAGTCTGAAATCATATACTCCTTAGAATTTAACCAACAACACATACTGACGCACAAGAAAATCAAAGTAAGTTAACAGTTAGTAACTACGTATCTCACATCAATCTTGAGTTGGTTTATAAAAGCGTCCGTCCATTTTCACTGGGAAACTTTGCAACTGCTACAGATGCCCTGTGAGTATACACACATACACACTAAATGAATATTTTTGTGGTACGGGATTTTTGATCAAATATTGCATCCATACCATCAAATTGAAATCCTCAAAATTATTAGAGAGACGTTTTTGAATAGTAATAAATAACTGATATATATACTATCTGTTTGTAAAGCTGTATCTAGATGATCGTTAACACGATGGCACTTGTTAGCCGGATAGACTGAGATGAGCTCAGCGTTTTAATCAGGATAAATGTGTAATAAAAGCTTTTGATTTCTTTTAAATATCCAATGATATACCTACAAGAAGAACAGTAACCATAACGTCAAAAGAAATAATTCAAGTACGAGAGTATCTATCTTGGCATAAAAGAGCGAAAAGAAACAGGCAAGAGAATTTATGACCGGCTGGTAAATTTAACACTCGAAATGATATCCACGCAAACGACGAGAAACAGCAAAGTATAAAATTATCTGTGCAAATATACGAACGTAGGAAAATGTATAAAAATGAAGCGGTTTATTTTAGTTCACGTATAAAAGTGTAATGATATGATAATATTTTTGGCGAAACAAGAAACATACACTCTCCTTATACTGTTCGATTAGGATGTAGAAATGGCAAGGGACTGTACGTAATCAGAACAGAAAAATAACATTTATATAACCATAATTACAATGAGCTCATCAAATTCAGAAATAGTCTAGTTTGCCAAGTAAATAGGTAGCCCCGAAGGCACACAAAAATACTCAGATTTACAGCTATAAATTCCATTAGTGTAGCATTCAATCCCGCTAATGAAATGAAAAAACATAAAAGATGCCGCAAGCAATATCATCTGCGCATTAATGTTGGCTGACACATTATCGACTTTACGAATGCCTACGGACATTTCGCTGTGAATGATGAACGTGGAATGAAGTTTAAGAAATTATCTTAAAAGCTTTTTTCTAAAAGGTATCAAAAGTTTACAATATTTTTATTATTAATGGGCACAAACACATCTCTTATTTACAAACTTCTCTGACTCTTTTTTTCTTTATAATTCTATACGTGTACTTTGGTTTTGGTTCTTTGGTTCTTTTTGTTTTATATATAACCCTAACTAATAATTACTAATTGTTGTCTTCGGCTTCGCGTATATTACAATAAAAACATTTATTCCATATTTAACCTCCTTGGGCACGAAATATCTAGAAACCTTTTCTTAAAGGATTTCTACAAAATAAAATAAAAAAATCGTCCCATTATCATTGTACCAGCTTTAGTACTATTGGCTCAGCGATAATAGGTTAGAAATGACTACCATTTGATTGTATACAAATACATTCCTAAGAAAAATGAAATGATTAATGGACTAAATTACCTAAAATCCATCCGCGACATTAATGGAAAAATCAAACAATGACCTTGCTAATTTCATTGCCTTCAGGAAAATCTACGTCGCGAACAAGGTAAAAGAAACAGGAGTTACAAATTAAGCCTGAACCCCGACAACCGTTGCGTGCCGCTAATCTCAGCCGGAGATAATTATGGCCCACTACACCCGACGCCCTTGAAGGCTCTAGTGCTGGCGCGAAGAAATTTGAATACAATCAACATTACTTTAATGGCTCACGTAGTCGAGCTCACCGGACTGTCAACAGGTTAAGTGAACCCCAGTTAGGAGGATTAACAATATTGTCAAATTTATTAAAGTACTGGCCTGTTCGCCGTACATAATATAGTACTTAATACCGCAATGACGCACGATTCGCATTAAAATATGGTAGCTGAACAAGTTCTGGTCTGATTTCAGGCTCAGTATTTGATTTTATCCAATCGTTATGTCTTGAGTACGTGGTGTTGGTTGAGACGAGTAGCCAAATTGAAATTTTCGATAAATGTCTTAACCTTTCAAGATGGAGTTTCAATTGGAATAACGTATCGGTATAACAGTATCGTTGTATTTATCGCCAAAAATAAACACAAGACACACACGATATTCACCATGAAAAGTACTTCGACCTTCTCCCGTGTTACCGATTCAGAAGCTTTTTATTTAACATCGACGAGGATGTAAATGTTTTATCATATTTGATTTATTTGATATGTGATATAAGCCACCAAGTAAGTTGTATTTGCTATTTCCGTCTTTACGAATATATGTGCAGTAAAACTATTAGATGCCATCTAATTTCCAGAAAGAAACAGAAGTTAACAGTATATGGTCTGGCCATATACTGTTAACTAATCACCTACACGCGCAGTATAACCTCATCGTAAGCTCTATCACCAAATGTCTGTCAATTTATTTGCAACCGTGCTGATCTGCTCGTTACAGAAGAGCGTCTCTCAGTCAGTCAGTCGAGCATAACTGAACATTACAATGAATGTATTGCTTTTTAATAAATTATGATTTTCATGATGAATATTTTATGAGCCAATACATATTAAACTGCTGTTAAAATTATGAGCCACCAACATGATTTCGTGACTTTATTAGCATTTCAACGTGACGTGAATGTACAGTGAAAAATTGGCAACCCAACCATCCCGTTGTCATTTAGGTAGAAAATATAAAAGTAGGTTAGAGCTCATTCGTCCGCAACGGGGACATTGCCTTTGAGATAAAATCTCAGTGGCTAATTGTTTTTTTAACAACCTAAATTTAGATAATAAATCTGTGATATAGGTCGACAAACAGACGTGAAGTTCAGGCGGTCAAACACCCTATTCTAAAAAAAATTGTCCAGTACGGAAGTAAACTTACTGTCTTGCCAGTAGCTAAAAATTAAAAATATTATCACAAATATTTTGGAGGATAATAACGACTGAAAATGAAGTCGTAAAGAAACACTTTTCACTAGCAACTAACAAACCACTTGCGGAAACCGCTGAAGGCTCCGCACACCAACAACCTAACTACCTACACCGCACTAACTTCAGCCACGCGATGTGAGGAAAAAATAAAATTTTACAGCCGAATAAAAGTTGGATAACGCGCACGTAGACAGTATTCAATTCAAGTACTTAAAAGATGATACACTAGATACCTTTATTTGGCCTGAAATGTACACGACACATGTCAACTTTATGTAATTTAATTTACTCAATAAGTAATTGTCAAGATCCTTCTGCATAATTTTCATAATATGTGCATCTGGTTTTATTAACCTACGGGCTTGTAGTATGGGAAGTCAGTACTAATTGCTGAAATCACTAGGAAAAGAAGTAAGTCATTATTATAACATGATGATTCATATAACAATACTAAAAAAACGTTGGGAACAGTGAAAAGTTATAAAATTGTTCGTTGAATAGATATTATTCACTTGATATTAGTCTCCGTCATTGTGTCTCCGGACCGGTAAAAAGATGAAGTGGCAAGTAGATATTATTATTAAAATTATATTCTCGAAAGATATCGTCCCTGTCGTTTATGTTCTTGATTTGTCCATGTTCCAAAAGGTTGTTTTCACGCAACCTATATCTAGAACATACCAAATAACTGGTACAGCACGCCATTATCGGTCTTATTTATCGGAGGAAAAGGTGAATAATGGAATAAGTTGTAACCATGAGGAAAACTGGAAACTTTACCATAATTGAGGGGTATTTACTGATCACAGGAATGACGCCTATATGTCTTTATATAAAACGTCGAGAATAGATTGCATGCAATTGTCCGCTAAATCCGAGTTCGTTCACATCTGAAAAGATTAATGTTAGGCGTTGAAATAAATGACGTGACGTCCAAAAGCTCAGATTGTGGCCATCCCTTCTGAGTGCCACATATTGTAGCCCTCTTATCCGTGAAGGAAACAAAAGAGAGAGAGTGTGCAGAGGAAGGTAATGTCGTCCAGTGATTGAAACTTTCGATTAGTTAGAAGTGCTGGTGTCATGGGTCTGGCGCTATGGGATTTCTCCTCAATTGCGGTAATCCCCGTGATATATCAATGTTGATCCCATTTCACACATCAAGTTTACGGTGTTTCCGTTTTTTACTTGTTCATAATAGAATAACTAGTGAAGGTTTATCTTTAACAACATCGCCCAGTGATATGAATTTCTTTTCATAATGCCGTCTCATAATCAGCCCCGGATCAGCCAGGGCAATAACTGGAAAATGCCGCCCCCGCTCCCTTAAATTTATTTTTAGCAAACAAACAAAATCCGGCACTGCTCATAATACATATTTGTAACCAAAAAACATGTGCAAGTTAATTAGGTGCATTTTGTTTTTCTGTGTCTATAATGATAAAGATAGCAGTATTTAGGTCTTTATACTATTGTCAATGGTACTTTTTTATAAACATTCTTATAATTCCATTAGCATACTTTTTTATAATTCCATTAGCATAGCGTGGGACATTTTGTCACATAACCTTCAATGGAAATCAAACCCGGAATCCACTTCAACATAACAGTTAACCAGTAGTCCTGTGCTTGCGCTCTTCAATCACCAATGGGCTGATTGTTCATGCTTTCTTTGCAATTTGCCCGCAGTTGGAACGAAAGTCTCCCCCGTAATAAAACAAGCGGCCGCTAAGTGCTCTCTGTTTGTGCACGGTCCGAGCTGATGCCTTCCTGCTTCCATCCTTGCAGACTTCAGTATTATGCCGACGTTACGTTGATTATAAAGTTAGTTGGGTTATAAGTTAATTTACATGAGATTCGGTGCCTTGAATATTTTACATGATCTAACAATGAAGCCTTACAATAATGCCGCGCGGTTTCTCCCGCTTTCAAAAAAATGTAACTTTAAATTGTAAAAAAAAATGATAGAGTAGATATATTTTAATGAAATAAAGGCAAAATGTTAAACTAAAATACGGACTACAAATATATTAAATTCAGTACTTTTGAGTTGAGATGCGACTTCAAACACAATTTCTAAAAACTAATACATATTATTTTTAGGGTTCCGTGCCCAAAGGGTAAAAACGGAAACCTATTACTTAGACTCCGCTGTCCGTCTATCTGTCACCAGGCTGTACCTCATGAACCGTGACAGATAGTTGATTTTTTTACAGCTGATGTATTTTTGTTGTTGCTATAACAACAAATACTAAAAACAGAATAAAACTAATTTTTCAGGGAGGTATCATACAACAAACGTGATTTTTTCGCCGTATTTAATAGATAATGGTAGGGAACCCTTAGTTCGCGAATCTAACTCGTACTTAGCCGGGTTTTACTAAGACACTGGAAACTTTTTTTATGATACGTTTAGATATTACAAACGAACAATCTAAAAATAAAAACATAATGGGAGTCATAAAAATTATATAATATTTAACATTTATTAAAAAGTCTTACATTTTTATATACGCTTTTGGGCTAGTTTGTATTAGTGGATATTTTTTTTGGAATGTTAGAACATTTTTTATGAAAATACGTGTGACGTTAACATTATGACCGTTTTATTTACTACTTTAAAACATGCAAGGTTAATGTTTTAAGCTGTAATCATATCAATCATTTCTAAATTTAATTCATACATATAAAATATCAAAAATATACCTCTATAAAGACATTTAATTAGCTACCTATATCATTTTTCTATATAATTATACTAATATATAAAAATGAGGTGGTGTGTGTCTGTGTGTTACTCAACCACGCAATACCCACTGGTGCGATTCACATTAAATTGCATGGAAGTAGCTTATTTAATTGTCCTGTCAATAGGCTACTTTTGATTTCGATATTTTTCGTTATTCAAAGATGGCGACTATTTTAGTGACGTCATTACAAGATTTTATTTCAGACTTTCACATTTCCATTTTAAATGAAAAGAGACCGCTAAAATAGCAAACTTTTGATGGCATGTACGAGGCTAACATTTAATTTTCTATTGGGAAGGTCCTTAACACTCGTATACATCAAATGGTTAGCGGTAAAACCTATTTTTTTTAGTCACACAGCGAAGCACGGGTACTTTAGCTAGTCCTAAATAAATATATAGCAGACATATTAATTATATACGAATAGATAATAAGATAGAATCAAACATTTTCTTACAACACTTATTATTACGATCCTGTGACTTGCTCTTATAAGATCGAGAAAATTCTCGCAGGAAAAGCAAGGGGTTGTTCGTTATTATTTCCTCAAGGGATGTAATCACAAGCGCTGAAATCATTTAACCCTCTAGAGCATAAATATAAATTGCGGGTTTCTGTAAGAGAAAAAAAACCTTGCAATATACTTTACGGGAGTCAACTTCTGAAGCGTAGGTACTTGTACTTAAACTATACTGGATAAACGATATGGAGTTTACGATGTTTATTTATAGTATAACCTTTATTTCATTTTTTTAGGGTTCCATACCCAAATGGTAGAACGGGACCCATTACTAAGACTCCGCTATCAATCTATCCGTCTGTCTAGTTGAAATTTTCACAGATGATGTATTTATATTGCCTACAAATTTTAAAACAGAATAAATAAATATGTAAGGGGAGTTCTCATACAACAAACGCGATTTTTTCTCCGTTGTTTGTACATAATGGTACGGAACCCTTTGTGCGCCAGTCCGACTCGCACCTGGCCTGTTTCTTGTTTATTGCAAGTATCACTTTAGAATGCAGTTCAATTCATACATATTCCTGGTTCCTGATATATTTGCGAACCTGAAACCTGCTTGCCTGCTGACAAGAAGACAGACAGACAGCGACTTTGTTTTATACTATGTAAAAAGAAAAATTGTTGTGAAAGTACAGCAGTATGAAAGGAGGTGGCCCACTACCCATAATCTTCGTTGATTCGTCAATCAACACTTACAAGTTAGGTACAGGAAAATAGAATCCGCTTCGTGTAATGATTGTTCCGGGTTATACGTCCCTACAATTCCAAACTTCCCGGACGATTAAGTTTGAATACGGATATCGTATTAATACTGTGTTGGATGCTGAAATTTCATGACTGATGAAATGTGGATATTTATATTAAAAACCTTGTCGAAGTTGTATTGTCAACTCTACACAAATAAAACTTAAATCTTCGGATGTGATTCCAAAGTTACTACATAAAGTTTCTAAAATAACTCCTATTAAATGGTTTAGTTTTTTGATATTTTCATTATTATTTGTACATACATGTATTAGTTATACTATAAATTTGGTGTTTTATGTAGTTGTTTATGATAATTTTGTATAGTGAAAATAAAACCGTAAACTGTAACAAAAATATAAAGTATACTCATAATATAATAAAATACCTTAAAAGGGTTATTTGTGAATTGTCAAGGAATCATTTATTAAATGTTGATGAATTTTGCAAAAAGAGGTCTCCTCCAACGCCGGCGATGCACTTTTGACTCCTGGAGTTGCAAATACCCGTAGGCGACGATTACTACTTTCCATCAGGTCGCGCGTCTGCGTTATCGTTAGGTTTAAATATAAATAAATGAGAATAACTTTAATTTTCTATCACTACTGTAGATTTTTATGAAATCAACAGCTACAACTCGAATGAATTATTTATTTTGTTGGGTTTATATCGAAACTCTAGCAAAGTCAACAAAACACCATATAATAATAGCAACAAAGTTCGAGTATCGATACCGGCGGGACCCGGTTCACTTACAAACACACCAAGTTTGTATCGACATGACGTAATTCCTGTCCTCGGGGTGTAACGGGAAACTTTTCGATTTCGGCTTCATCTTTGAAGATCGCTTTGTTCCCTCATAACCACAATTATATGTATTTATAAATAATACATTTATGTTAGTGATCAGTTTTAGTATTATTTTCTTTCTTTTCAGGCTACACCGAATAAACTATTTTAATTTTTAAAATAATTAGATATGCTTCAATGCTAAATATAACACACAACAGGTTAAATGTCGAATTCACTAACCTCATATGCAAATAACATTATTGAAACTGTCTCCTGATAAAACTAAAAACAGTGTGCTATAAACTCATGTAAGTATTCGAAGAATGGTTGACAGTGAACACATGAGGACCCTTTATCCACAAAAGTTACCCTTATCCCAGGAGACCGTTAAAGTTTTGTATATTTCGAATATAAATAACCTAAGTGCCTTCAACTTACTCTTAAAATGTAAGGATATTTCTTAATGGAAAATAGAATATATTTTCCAGAATCGCAGTGAATGTAATATTTTTTTTCGAATCACACTAAATCGCGTTGTAGGTGCAATCCACATCCGGTCAGCGTGGTGCTCTGGACTGTCTCGTCTTCTCAACAGTCAACTTCTTGAGGTAAATCTTGTGTAATAATCTATTCTCAGGAAGTGAAATCAGTGTATTGCACATGGCACAGGCAACAATTAAATTCGTGTTAAGTGGTCATTCATGAAAATCTACGTCTCCAAGTTTACCGCGAAATACTCAAAATATTAGGTTCTATACCACTACAATATTACCGTAATTCTACATCACTAGTATAAGCTGCCGGAGTATAACCTTCGACATTTAAAGCCATAATTTATTCATGTTAAATGAACAAATAACCTTATCATTTGCCTACACCTAATTCATAACAGGAAATAGCAAATATTTTTATATAAAATAATAATCCAAGCAGCCAATCGATAATACTATTAGCCGTTGCGAAAATAATTTAAATAATATGTCTATATTTTAATTAATTTATTTCATTTCCTGTCACTTAATTTCTTAATTTAGTTCAACATATTTTATTTTATCTTATTTTATGGGGATTGTATTAGAAACGGCTATTTGAAATTATTGTGTAACTTTATTTTCAAAATACACGCGTATTGATGGATAAATATGTAGGTGTTTTAAACTGAAAAACTTCACATTTAAAAAAAATAAGTAAATAGTGCATAACGGTGTCTATACTCATAGCCCCCCACTAGATTATTTACCTATGCCGTAGTTTTCATAGACACAAAAACATAAGAACAGAACTGAAAATTTATATTAATGATTTAAATATCTGTCTGGCCGGGGATCGAACGTGGAACCTTCTGCGTATCAGATCAATATGGTAACCGCTGCGCCACGCGAATCGTCAAATAAACGTGCAATATAAAATCTGTTGTTATATTTTAAACATTTTATTTCTCCTATTTTCGCACCTCCTTATTTATTTTATTATTAAATATTAGGTACATGTAATACTTCAAAATTGCACAAATTTTCGATTCGCAATATCAAAATCGCCAGTAGACACAAAGCTTTACTGGCGGTTAACGAGCGAAGTTTATGGGTTC
Source organism: Cecropterus confusis (assembly GCA_018251515.1). Taxonomy (NCBI): domain Eukaryota; kingdom Metazoa; phylum Arthropoda; class Insecta; order Lepidoptera; family Hesperiidae; genus Cecropterus; species Cecropterus confusis. Next base: position 1,062 of record DWTU01001914.1, on the reverse strand, counting down.
GTGTTTTTGTCACAAATAAACAGGTCAAAGGAGGTTTTGCGCCACTTGTGAACGATTTGTTGTTTGTTCTGTTTGTAAGCCTTGTCTTTTCATTCGATTCGTTTCTATATGTGATTGGCTGTAGCACAAAACGTAAGGTTATTTGCGCTTTGCTAGCGTGGTAGAAAAGAGCCTACACCCTTTATATGTACATATGTATCTTGTAATATGATCCGTAACAATAATGAGACAGTGATAATAAAATTATTGGAAATAGAAAGTAGTTATTCTTTCGCAAAAATTTTGCCTTTCTATCACTTATTACTTGCTTAAACTATCAAAGAAAATAAAGACAACTACCGTGGTAGACTATATTATCTTTACCCATTTTATTCTCAAATGATACCCATTTGCAGTTTTCAACCGACTTCAATAAGGAAGGGGGTTCTCAATTCGACTGTATTTTTTTATTATTTGAAAGCAGGTGCTGCCTGTTTGTTCCCATTTTAATCCGGTTCAGTTCTGACAGGGCATCTATGGGAAAACCTTATAAGTTTAAAAATTTGCATTAAATAATTATGTGCGCGACAAATGGAGGAGCTCAGCTTCTACGGATCCGATTCTCATGAAACTTGAAATGAACATTAGGTATCTAGAATGAAATGAGTAAATGAAAATTATGACCATCAACACCTCAAACCTGATGATGCAGGGTACTGCAAGCCTAAGCGATAAGATAGCCAAGCGATAAGAGTTAGCCATTTGGTAAGAGAGGTGAGTGAGATTGATCAGAAGAGACTACGATAAAAAAAATTGGCGTCAAGATTTGTCGTTGTAATCTAACCAAAAATATGTTGAGCGCGGACTTCGGGACTATGTGGAACAAAAGTAGGTTTCTATTTTTTGTTAAAATAAATATTTATGTTAATAGTTGGTGAATATTTCTATGTTAGCCATCAGCCTTGTGAAGTCCTCTACTGGACATACTCCTTCCATAATTCCATAATTCAGTCTGGCGTAAAGCATTTATTTTTCCTGTTCCGAAAGTTTCTAATCCCTGTCAACTAAATAACTATAGGCCTA
>DWTU01001913.1:0-12343 GCA_018251515.1 Cecropterus confusis | reverse complement strand
ATTACTAAATAGCGAGATTTTTTTTAAAAAAAATTAAAAACCGACTTCTATGCTACAAAAAAAAAAAAAAAAAAACAAAAAAAATGTATGTTGTTTTCTTACATACACCGTACATAGTTCTGAAGTCGGCGCTCATATACTTGTAGAACATAGATTCATCGTCGTAATCTAACAAAATATATTGAGCGCCGACTACCATACCTACTACCCTAATAATTCCCATGAAATAATGTATATGGCAAAACAACGTTTGCTGAGTCACCTAGTAGTCGATAAAAATTGTTTTTGAATGGAGTACCTTATCAAAAATAAAATATAATCAATTGAAATTAAGAACTTTTCGCGTTACACTCCGATATATATCAAGTTTAGTTTTTATTAGGGTTTAAGTATGGTCGAACACTTAGTAGGACAACAACCAATCAGTAAGGTCTAGCGGTTAGATACAGTTGTTAGATCTAGTAGAGTTCTGTGCTTGTACGATTTCATAAAGAACAAGCAGTGTAGTCGATGTTGATGCGCATGCGCCGGTCGGTGGATGCAGTTTTGAAATATTGAAACGGTATCTTCGACTCAGAGTGGAGCTTTGTTACTCTTAATTATCATACTAATATAATTATCAAAATCTAAATATTATTAACAAAAATTTACAAATGTTATACAAAAACTTAATTTGGAAGCAGGTATAACATTCGTAATTATTTAAATTATACTAATTGTTACCACTAAAGGTGAAATTACATTGAAAAAAATAATAATTGTTTACCATATCTATTCACAGCAAGAGGCAGTCTGATGCATGCAGGATCAAAGGTCGCAGATTACTTGACCGACAAAAACACGCCCGTTGCGGGAGTAGATGGAAAAATATTTATTTTTTACGCGTTACAAAAACAAATCATATCGTTAGTCTAAGCTACTTAAACGTGCTTCTTCTGAACAGAATCGATTTCACACGCCAGCCACGAGCGTGATATTGGGTATAAATGTTTGCGCGGTTATTAAAACGAATATGTTTAAAGCGTGCGTCATCTTATGAAGGTACTTTTACAATACAATGCGATAAGTAAATATTAGGTAGTGCGCACATTACAATGCGTGGATGATTGATGATTTGAGAAAACAAGTTGTTACCCGCGGATTGGTGTGCCCACAATACTGTAAGACTAGTTAGACCAAATGTTTACAAGTCAATACAAAAAAAAATGAAAGTTATGTAATTCTTTCCAATTTTACTAAAATATATACTTAACTTCGAAATTTAACAGAGTAACAAATAAAGTCTGGTTCATGTAGCTGGTCGCATACAACCCTTGAAGGAAAGTCCTGCCCGAAGCAGCTTCAACAGATCACAGCCGGTACAGAAAGACAATACAATTCTATCTATTGATATCGATATTAGTCTACGGCCTTTGCTCCCGAGAGCCATAAAATTTAATACATGAGATGTAATCATAACGAGCTATAAGTATCGAAATCAAATTAATCAATCATTGTACTATTTGTCAGCCTTCAGTTCGCCGGGATTGCATCCGCCGTTTTCTGGTGACACAGTGCGATTTTCGCATCCCTCTAGGTACGTAACTTGTCCGTTTAATTTGCTGTTTTTATTTATTATGTGTTTTTAAACAATGGATTTCATAGACGGTAATAACAAACCCCTCAAGTTAAGCAATAGCGTCTGTCTGTTGGATAAACGCTTTTAACTTAAGAAGAACTAGTCTCGTCCTATTATATATTCCCCTAAGCCTGCACTTAGTAATTCTCGGCCCACGAACTTCCTTACGGCCCGCTGGGTGATCGCCAATGAACTTCTTATCTAAGTATTAAATAAATATTATTTATTTCCCGGCTGCGTTTTTTTTCGATCATTAATATCCAAATTATAAATAGATGTTTTTTTACAAATTCTAAAGATGATTTATTCTTATTGACCTTAAGTTTCATCATATGCGGCTCGCCATTACTTACCTCATATCTCTAAGTGGCCATAGTTGCTAAAAAACATTGCCGACTACTAGTGCCCTTAGTACAGGTTTATTACGTTTCCTCATTCCTATTTCCGATATTCCTCAACAAATCATTGTTAATATTTTCTTGTAATAATAGAATGTTTATTTAACACAAAAATGCTTACGATCAAAGTTTTCTAAATCCCATTTTATGTAAAATAGTAATTTCACGTACTGTTTTTTATCATGAAATATTTAAATTATAATATAGTACAATTAGTCCAGATAAAGTACCATACTTTATTATAAAGTACGGGTCGCAAACCCTGATTGCAACGTATATCGGTGTTTCACGTTTCCTTGTCGGCCATACTTTACAACGGACTTATCAATGATGGATTTCCTCAAAACAATAATTCAATACGTTTAATGATTGTTTTGAGGAAACGTAACAAACTCGTATTAAGCGTCCAGTTAGGCGGGCGATAAGCGGCCGGGCGCGTCCCGCGGCGTGCCCGCACCGCTGACCCACTTGTGGCAAGGACGCCGGTATTTGCACGCCGTCAGCTGATCTCGCGCCGGGCAATGCCTCGCATACGTTCCGTGTTTATATAGACGCTCGCATACTGTCTACGTATACTCAAAACTCAAACACGATGTACATGTTCACCGGTGGTTATTTAGACAGACAGCCGATACGTTGACTTCGGACACAATCTAACTTTTCCCGCGTTCTAATGCTCCAGGCGGACGATGATACATCAAATTAACAACATTAATGCAAACTGAATAATATATTTTGTATTGGTCTAAAGATAAATGTAGAACGCCCGCGCAGAGAATTACATGATAGTCGGATCTGCTTAACAAATTAAATATCATGCAAATGTGTATTTTTTCTTTAGCAACTTTAGTAACATTTTCATCGTGCCATTTTAATGGAAAGTTAACTGTTTACAGTGTCTCTGGTAATTATTTCAACGTAACCATGACTTCCTGAACGGCAACTTACCAACAGGTTCAATAAGAATATTTTGGACTCATCCTCAGATTGTCATGTTTTTATGCTGCCCCATACGTGTTCCCATAATGGACTAAAATTAATATTTTTTCAAATCTCAAATATCTTTTATCTGGCTGATCTGGAAGAATTCTCGTCACATAGAGACGATAAATAAATCGCTATCATTCCGAATAGTATGAAATAACTAAGTTTATCGATAGTCTTGCTTTTTAAATACGTCGCTCCTATTTTCGTTATCTTTGTGTTTCAAAGCCGCGACAGAAAGTGCATCAGCCATTCTGTTTGTTGCTGCTATCAAATTGACGATAAGTGTTATACATTTTATTACACGTGTTTATTACATTCGCTAGTTTGCCTAAAGATAATATAAATAAATAAGTACGGTAATATTAGTGTGAGATCTCTCGGCGAGCCGGTCGCGAGGCGCGGTGGGCTGAGGCAAATGATAGCAATGTTTATTAAGCAATTATTGCGATACTGCGACAAGAAATTAGTGTAAATAATACTTACTGATGATAATAAAAATAAGTAGCTTTAATGTCGAGAAACGTTTTTTTTGAGCTAGGAAATAATTACGGACATAATTTTCGAGTACTTAAAGTCATGGATAACTTAAAGCACAAAACATAGAGTACGTCAAATTACAAAACCTTTCGCACGCATCCATGAGATCAACGATTTATTACTGATTCAATAGATTATGCGAATATCCATAAGAGAGGACTTACATGCAGTTATCAGATAAACTTGATCAAACTTAAACTTCATTGAGTTCATATTTAGCAGACGACTGATGACGTACATATTTGCATTTGCTGATATTAAACAATTCGCCCATAAAATATTGAAAATAGTGCGTAGTAAATAAGAATCAGAGAAAAATCTAATCAAATAACCAGTAAAGTAAATGAACATTTGAGGTGTAGGTACTAGTAACTACTAGAATAAGTCTTTTCTCTGCGATAGGGCTGATACACAATCGATCACATAGTCGATCTTGCACGAAGTGACATGGAGCAACGTCAGTTGGTGGAAAAGGTCACGGCGGCGTATGGCAACACTTATCGTCCATCGTGTGCTATCTTGCAATCACGGATACTACGATGATGGATCTGATAGGCGTCTTACACAATAGTATCGTGTGCGATCGTATTAGCGATGATGTATTCCAGCTAGACTTAGCGGAACTCAACGACAGAGATACTAGGTACGGGTGAGGCATGGATTCCAAACGTTTTGAACAAATATGGAATATTGCATACAGTCTAAAAGGTCCACGGTTTACGCTATTTTTTATCTAATTGTAATAGCAAACGAGCATGCAGTCCACCTGATGATAAGTGGTTACTGCCGCCCATACACATCTGTAAGCAACTTCATATAGAACAGGGGTTCTATCTGAATTCGATCACAGATGCATTGCTATTCCCGAGGACTAGGATGGTCGCCTCATATATAATTGAGCTGGCAACCACACCCTCCCAGCAAAATGCAAAAATTGCGTCTCGCTACAAATAGGTGTGGCGGTGGTGCAACTCCGGGCGAACTAAAGTGATTCTACACCTGGCAAACGTACACGCTGTATTCAAGCAATAATAGACACTGCATGATTTTAGACTAATATATTCGCGGATCAAAAGGGCGGGTACCACCGCCAACCCGAAGTCAGACAGAACTCCTGTTCTATACAAAGTTGCTTACGGAAGTCCATGGTCGACAGTGACCGTTTACCTGTAGTAGATCTGCTTCCTCGTTTATAACTTTAATCTTATAAAAAAGAAAAAACTTAACTGTCATTATTAGACTGAATAACAGCACCACATAAATAGACCGGTGCATGTAAATATTGTGATCGCGTTGATGTTTCGATAAGTTTGACAGGTGCTCGCTCCTACCGCCAACGTCTCGTTACGACCGCTCACGTACACTGATAACGATAATGCGGCCGATACGGAGATAGCGGGCATCCCCCACAGCTGATCCAGATAGGCGTTCCCGTCTCTCCGAACAACCAGGCGACAGTTATGAAGTGAATCTCGCCCCGCTTATATCTACAGACGTTGAACGAAACAGAAAAATAGTACTATTGCATAAAATATTTCGTTACTAATGTGATTTTGTCCTCCACGGCATGTTCGATGTCTGTAAATGTATTGAACCATTAGGATAATTTATTGGCTTGCCAAATGTTTGTATCTATGCAATGAAAGTGGAACAACAAAACTCTAATGATGAATCGTAAATTACGTAATTCGCGATTTAATTTGTTCAATCAGTTACCGATGCATCTCACTTTCATATTAGCATTCACGGACGCAAGAAGAGTTTTGCAACAAAACTCCAGGCACGTTGACTTCACACTTTGGTAATTTTTGGATGACATCCAATCACACTTTAAGCACGCCAAAAGACTTCATAACTATAGCTATGTAACCTAAACACTATCGACATTCAATACATCGATGAAGCATGACCTCCATTCTTGGCTCTTTGAAGCTTGGGGAAGAAAACATTTCACTAATCACAAAGCGTCTCACTTGTTGAACCGTCATTAAGTCGTGAAGATACAACATCTGCCAAAAATTACAAAAAAGTGAGTTATAAAGTGATGATTTCGTGCTAAAAATTAACCGCGCGCTTTTAGAAACTCTCCAAAGTGCAAACACAATTTTGTTATGTCTGCAGCATGCTAATTTCGCATTAGGTCCCTTTTATTTATAGATATAGAATACAATATGTTTTGCTAAGGAGCCGTAAGAATTATCCAATCATGCTTATAATTGAATAGAGTTTATATAAAACCTAATTCTTATATACGTGTAATAGTACAATTCCGCTCGACGCACGCACTATTTATACTGCAAGCGTGATCGCTGCGTGCAATTCACCTGGAGTTGAACATTCTTTTTAAAACACTGTCTTGATCATATTTACTGAAATTACGCCACATTTACATTACATTTACATTTACATTGAAATTACGCCACAGCACCCAGGCTCGCCAACTACAAGTATTTCCATTTATTGATAAGTAATTAAGTACTTACCCGTAATGAGAGTATCATTATTATTTCGCAGTAGAAATATATGAAAAGTTAAGCACAATTATAAAGTAAGTATATATATTGCAAATAAAGTAAGCCACGTCACCTTTCTTTTTACGTTTCACAAATGTTTTATACAAAACAAAACAAAATAAATAAAACAAAATCCTGCTGCGTTTTGTTTTTAGTGTGGTGGAGTTTTTTATTGAGAGATTAATTTTTTGTACAAGAGACAAAAAATTAATCTCTCAATAAAAAATTAAACCGGCCAAGTGCGAATCGGACTCGCGCACGACGGATTCCGTTCCAATATCTATAAAAATCGGCAACAAATCACGTTCATTATATGAGAGCCCTCTTAAATATTTATTTTATTCAGCTTTTAGTATTTGTTGTTATAGCGGCCACAGAAACACATCATATGTGAAAATTTTAACTTTCTGCCTATCACGGTTCATGATATATATATAGCCTGGTGACCGACAGACGCATACTCTTTGGGTAAGGAACCTTAAAAAACAGACGCGTAAATATAAAAAAGGAAGTCATATAATCTAAAGAATTTGCTTGAACAATATCCGATACCTACCGAAAGAAGAAATTATACAAAAATAATTAGACGAACGTTACAGATATTGCTGGCGGGAGGAACAGGAAGTAATATAACACATCCGTATACAGTTCACCAAATAGTAACAGTATTATCGTCTGCCTGAACATAAACAATAGATTGTAGTGTAGGTGCTATTATATATTATTAATTGTGTGACGGCATGTGACAGCATGTGTTGCCAGGGCGCGCTATCTCCGCAGCCACACTTACCGCATGTACCTATATAACCAAATGATTATTTAATTTGTTGTGCCCCGCGGATACCACAATTGTTTCAAATGCTAGTTTGATTTGAACGAAATTTAAAATGTAATGTAACATAAAATCATCGGGATATTGACTTTTCATTAATTTTGGCTCGCTGCGATTTTAAACACAGGGACAAAAAGACAGATAAATTCCCAAAAATTAAAAAAAATATCTTTTACTACTTAAAGTCAGTCTTTCAATTTTTTTTTTTGTTAATATATGCGACGTGCGATGACGATAGATACGCGGAACATTCATCATTACATTACATATATCTATAACCTATTCTTTTTCGCAGATGTTGTGGCATTGTAGCTCTTAAATTAGTGGGCCGAACGGAATGCGGATCAAATTTGTACAACGGTTTAAAGAGTATAAGAGAGAGCTCTGACGAAGAGGAAAAAAATGTTTAACATACGACGAATGTTTATTACATTTTCGAGTCAGTGACAAGTTGAATAGATATTTAATACACTAACTAAATCCGGTCAGTCTGCAACAATATACCGATGTGATAGGTACTGCAACAGAGTACCTAGACAAGTCACAAGAGACGGATTATCTTCAGTTCATCTTTATAGATACACCTAACGATAATGCAGCAGGAGGGAAAGGCAACACCAACGCCGCGCCGGCTTTAAAGAGAACTTCTATTAGTACCTTTCGTAAAGAGCCTCGTGTACATAGTACTCCTCCTTCCTTACTTATACGACCACCTTGGTAAAAAAATCGCATAAACCGAACCGTGGCGGAGCGCTACGAGTCCAGTCGATGTGGATGGAACCTCATCCTTCGACCGGGACATAGAAATTACGCTGACCCTCAATGACAATTTTGATTGTCATTGACGTTGTTGACAATTACTCGCTTGAGCGAAAGTGATTAGGGCTACCATTTTGTCGCTCAAGATGTGCTTGACCCACTGCCATCAATTGAGCGACCGACGGGCGCTAATGTACATATTTAATTGAATTGTTAAAATCTGTCCACATGTTTACGCGTCTGAAGCAGTTCGAAAGGAGTTATCAGTTGGTATTTGCTTTAACCCCTATTTACTAGATAAAGCTACCAGGTGCTTCATTAAGAAATAGTAGGCAAGAAGCGGTCAGCTTTAGGCTCATTGACTCAATCTTGGTGAGTAGACAGCCATATGGACCGAGACCAGGGTCTGGTGATATCGACGTTCTATGAAGAACCTTGGAGATGTTACAATTCAAGAGTCATTTAGTATATTTAACCTAGTATATAAAAAGAAACTATCGATAATTACCTTAGAATAATAATTATAAATAACAAAGCCGATGAGGAGCGGGAACAATCATGTTCATACTATAATATTTAAATGAAGACTATCCTAATCCTGTCTGACATTATAAGCACAAAAGCATGGATTAATTTTATCATTAATTATTGTACATGCATAAAAATATTAAATTTAAAATAGATCACAAAATGTAAGATAACGAACGCGCTAACTTCTTATTTATACTTTAAAATTTGACTAATTAAATCAGCAACGACGCACACGATAATTAGTATCTAAATGCTAAATAAATAAAGATAGCAAATACTTATTAGCGTAACAATAGAAATGCTACACCGCCGTAAGAGCGCGCGGCCGTACTCCCGCCGTGACGTGACATTCTATTCACTACCTATTTACATAATCGCATGCTTATTGGAATACTGACTTAACTCAAAATAGACGTTTTTTGGGAAATCGCAAAAAAGATCTTGTAATGAGGCCTTTTCGTACTTGTTGATGAATAAAATTAAAACTAAATTATTAATTAATTATAAATGCTACTATTTTGGAAAAAGTAGACGGTAGATGGCGCAATCAGAAGCCTGTATCTATATGTAACTAAATTTTAACTTATCTCTTAATGGGTCAGTGTTCCATTAAGCATGCGATATAATCCGGTACTGAACGTTTTTGTAAACGCAATATTCTTATGCATGCATGTCAACATTCTATATAAGACAGTCAGTCAATAAGCAGTGAAAATACCGAAGGTAGAAGCGAATCACGAAAGACAGTATTAATAGATAACATTTCAGCGAGCCGCGGTCTCTTACAAACTCAAATAAAAATATGGAAATAATATAGTGTGATATATTAAAATTAAGCTGAAGGAATTAAAGCTACAAAGCTACTTTAGCACATTTTGTTATTTCGATCACTTTATTTAATGAAATCATGAAATAAAAACATTTATAAAATGTTTCGACACCAAAACATTTAACAGATATGTAGCTTGTTAAGGTTCAAAAGCGTGAATCAATCCTGAATAGATTCTGCCTGGGTTTTAAATTTGAAATCCCCAATAAATACAGTAAGGATTCGTATCAATATAAATAAATTTGGTACAAATTAGTCCAAAGGCACATTAGTCTGATCGGATAGTCAAATAGATATAAATGAAGATCGTGTCGATGCGCACGCGCAGGTGATACACGTTTAAGGAAAATCCGGTGAACTGAGCGCGAGACCTCAACCTACTCTTACACTCTCAATACTCCAATAATAACCGCTGCCAGTAATTAACTTATACCATTTACCAGCAAAAACAACATCTGTGTAGCACAGGTAGTACAATTAATTCACAACCATTTGGATTGGTATAATAACACAGTTTTTAAGTAAGTGTTATCTCCGTACAGTCGTCATTACGTCATACATTATTGTTAAAACGTTTTAAAAGTAACATGGCGAAATAAATTACCTAACGTTATCAGAAAACAAAAAATACACTACATTTTATAACGATACTCGACACTCGAAAAAGCAAATTATTTGAAAAATGATACAACAAGTATGGTAGTTGAACCATACTTGTTGCAGAAGCTTACTAACATAATGTGGCAATCGTCCTAGTATTCAGGAAAAACAGCGCAACTGTGATCGGGATCGGGTAGAGCCTTGTTCTATATGGAGTTTGTTACCCAGGGCACAGGGTGACCACTACAGTGACCACTTAAGATCCAATGGACTGCATGCTTATTTCCTTCTTCTACATTATAAAAGGCAGGTTTTTCGGGTTTATGAATTTCTTTATTACATCTTAATATACAATATCAAACATATCTGAGAATTATCGTATGTTTTATTTTATAGAATAAGAGGAGAACTAGATATGTTATTACACATTACTGTCCAATGAAAGCATGGAACTGGTTCTTTAAATGTTTTCCGTACAATTTTTTTATAGTTTACAGTATCTTAGGCCAAAACAAAAACTGAAAATGTAGGTAATTGGTTGCGATTACCTACATTTTCATTTTATTTTTCGACCAACAAGAACAAACTTAAATACAATAATAATTTATGAATAACAAGAAAATGCAAACCGCATTAAGAATATTTTTATATTCTATGCTTATTGTTGTGGTTTCTTCTTTGTGTGACACGATAAACGATTCCGTCGCGCTACACACAAAGACACAGCAATTGCATAATTAGGCACGTGTCCCATATTGTTTAGTACCGTTGTATATAAGTTTGGTAAGTTATCACAGGAGTCAAGTGCTCCTTTGTTTAAAGAAAGCGTGATCTTTAATCACCTTGTCGCATGGTTCTAGAGAAAAACTCGACAGCTGTTCAGTTAAGATTAGCAAATGGGGCCCTCTAAATAATTGTTAAAATATCGTACTAAAAAGGGGCTTCCGGGATTGCGGGCGGCAAGAGTAGGAGCTTGAACCGTCCAGTAAAGTGACCCCGGGAAGGACAGCGGCATGTGTGGCCGCAAGGCGTCCTAAAGAACAGAAGTTACGGTGAGCGCAAATGCTCACCGAGAAAGAGCCCGAAAGGGACATCGCGCTTGGAGGACACCGGTTGCGTTCCGTTGGTGATCCTGGAGTCCTCCACACAGCAGTTTCACGGCGTCGGGTACCTTTTGAAGGTTTCCCCCTCGAAAAAAAAGGACCTATTATCACACGTACCGAAAGAGGATGAATGAATAATATAGTAATGGCTGATACAGGATTATACATCGAAAGTTTCTATCACTCGCTTTACTGTTTTGCTACTGTGTATTATGTCATCTCCAACCACCGTACTGCGTCGGTGAAACCCCGGCGGCTCTACAATATTGCAATATCCGACGCCTACGGCAACCTCCTTTGTGACTCCCTGCACCCGTACATTGCACAATATATAATATGAAAATCGTATGTATCATATACTATAGTAATGTTAGTTTATAGTATCGTGATATATTTAAGTCAATTTACTAGAAATTATTTAAAAATCTATACTAATATTATAAAGCAGAAAAATTAGTTTGTTTGGTTGAACGCGCTAATCTCAGGAACTACTGGTTCGAATTGAAACATTATTTTAGTGTTGAATAGTCCATTTATTGAGGAAGGCTATATAGTTTATATAACATCCCGCTATGTTTGTTTTTACCTATGTGGTAGCGGATGAAACCGCGTAGCACAGCTATTAAAAAGTAATATAGTACTCAAGATTATTTCATTATATATGTTTCTATCACAAATTCAGATGCGATACTTAGTCCCCTCTCTGAAATCGCTATATGAGCAAGTTTTAGTAATAGCCGACAGGAAAACACCTTGGCAGACAAGGCCAAGTCAGTCACATCACCGTACGTAACATTACACAATTGAGCCGAATCTTATTACGCGTTTGAAATTATCTAGTTGTCGAAGATGCGCATTAACTTTTAAAATATTCGTTGTCAACTCATTATTCTCCCGCTGCTAGGTACGGGTCTTCTCTCAGTTCGAAGGTTTTAGGGCATCTCAAACTGCAAATAGGAAATTTCATACACCTTTGAACATTTTTTTCTTTAGAGAACTGTCAGATGTGTAGGTTTGCCTGACTATGTTTACATTAATCGTAAAGTAGAAATTTCCAATTAATTTCTAGAACGCACATCAGTGGTGCGTGCTTGGGATTCGAACCTCAGGCTCTCGATTGAGAGATAAGTTTGAACCAGAACACTATCACAGCTCTTACTCACACTATCAGCACATAATTTTCCTCATCTTACTCGAAAATCCCAAAATTTCGCAGTAAAATATAGCTACGTGAGTGCCGGCACAACACTGTTAGGGTATGTCCCGTCACATTCTGGTTCATGGTTTACGATGAGCTTCCAAGACTAACTGTAGTTATTACGAAATGTGTTTTTTTATATTATGACACCGTTCTAAAAGGTGTATGAAGTCATATTGCAAATTCTCATGGCATATTTAAGGTAAAAGTGTCCTGTATTTTTTCTCACGGCATTAACGAGAAAGGAACGAGTGGCGAAAAACCTTATTGTTAAAAGTTCCTCTTCCGGTTCCTCGCTAGGCAACCCAATGTTCTACAATAGTTTTAGTTTTATAACAATCGTGTGCTACTAATTAATAATCAATTTATCCAAATATTAATCAAAGCAATATAATAAGTATAATGATTTAAATTATTACGATTGTGTCAATAAGATAT
>DWTU01001912.1:0-12344 GCA_018251515.1 Cecropterus confusis | reverse complement strand
TTGAATCCATTTTGTTACTTATTATGAACCAGTTTGTTTCAAATGTATAATATTTTAGCGTTGCGTCACCGATTCGCCATAGCTGATTATTCTGAGGTCTTCATTTTATGCACGATTTATGCAGCAAACGAGCATTCAGAGTACCTGCTGAAGGTAAAAAGTCACCGTGGATAACTGCAAGCAATTTCATATAGAACAGAGATTCTATCTGAATTCAATCCTAGATACGTTGCTACTCCTGTTACGGTGATTAAAAGGACGTTGTATTCATATTTGTCCTCTTCTTGTACGAAATTGGAACTTTTTAATTCGCTGAATGATATACTGTGTTATCAGAAGTAACGTTTTATAACTAAGGCTATATACTGTGCTATTGTAATAGAATTTACCCTTACTCTGTTTACCATTACGTACGGATGAGCTTTAACAGCTGCGACACAGCATTTAACAGTTGCAGATGGATACAAATGTAATACTTTGTATTTTTTTTAGTTCAATAAAAATATCAAAATCTTGAAATTAGACGTAATTGCACTAGGTGGTAGAACCAGTGTAGTTCGACCGGGGAGTTCCCACCGCCACACCTATTTCTAGCATGAAACAGTTCTTGCGTTTCGGTGTGGTTGCCGGCTTACTTATACATGAGGCATCCATCTTAGTCCTCGGGAGTAGCAGCACATCTGTGATCGACTTCAGATAGAACAACTGCTCTATATGAAGTTGCTTACAGGTGACAATGGGTGGCAATGACCTTTTACCATTTGACTGTGTGCTCGTTTGCTACTTCAGTCTGATAAAAAAAAAATTAAACGCAATCCATGACAAGCAAACCCTGACCTCGCTGATGGTCGCAAGTGGCTCAATTAGCGGACGTGACGTCACGCTTCCGTTCGCAATTACATGCGCCCGCGCCGCGCCGGCCCACTTCCTGCGATTGGGGATCGCTAATACATCTACAACTTCTTACAGAACAGAGTATTTATGTATGTATGAAAGTCACAGTATACAGTGTATACACTAACGCGAACACAATGTTCACGAGAAAATTAAAAAATTTGTTTATTCTTTAAATAAACAAACTTGTAGCCAACGTGACTGTAAGCTAACAAGCTGAGCACTTCTCATTCTGAAAAAAAACCTTTAGAAAATCCGACAATCCAAAAATACGATTGATTGATAATTCCTGAAATGTTGTTATTTACAAATTGTTAACCTATGCAAACTAAAAAATGCTTAGGCTAAAACATAAGAAACCAAATTGTAATAAGCACCCCACCTCCCAGATATTTGTTTTCTTTCGTCTTTTAATGAATCGATTCACAAATTGTTTAATTTACACCTTTTTTTACCAATGTTTTTCTATGCTTATGGTTATTCTCTACATCGGGTCAATGTGGCCATAGAACCACGATTTAACCACTGAAATCTTCAGACTATATAATATAAATTAGTAATTTCATTTACCATCTAGCATAGTACATACAAGAGAAAAAACGAAATTCTGATATTCTTGTTAAACTTGCGAACAAGAAGAATTGAAGATCACAAGCTTGAGTACCTACTTGACTACAGCACTTCAAGACTTCTACACCTACACTTCATTGTCCGAAGCATCCTGCAAACAAGATGCATTGAAGTCAAGACGCCGGGACAAAAACACCACGTTTCAAAGTAAAATTATGCATGCAGATACGTGACTGATAATGAAACGGAGGCTGTGACCATGAGGCTTAGGATAATGAAATTTTGTAAAAATGAAAACACGGAATTTTCAGACGATACCTTTGTCTGGTTTCGTTTTGTTTTTACCCCACCGCTGAGCAAGGCTCTGTTGTCTAGACCTAGGTGTCACCCAGCGACCCTGGATCCATTCTCTGCCATCGGTGGTTTGTTATATAAAGTTTATATTTAATCAAAATTATCACAGGCTTTTAACTGCATCCCTAAATAAGTATTTATGTTCTCAATGGCCAGCCACATATCTTAAAACTTAATCTGAGATAAACCTTTCGCAGCAGTGGGATTCTAATGGATTGAAGATGAAGTCGGAATAACAGTAGATACCTACTACTAACTACTTAATACGTAGTGATTGGTTAAAATAATTTTGGTCGATTACAAAGAGTACTAAATAGTTTTCGAATAATGAGAAACCATTAGAACACCAATTTAAAGTTACCACCATGTAGTTAAGACACATTTGAGTTAAGCAATAACATAAATTCGTGACCAATTACCGATATGGAATGAAATAATTGAAATGCTGTAATATTATTACATAATACCATTATGCAAGTTCTAACTAATATTGCTAATAACATCTTATAAACGTTCATACGACTAGTTTCATACAAACACATAAGTTTTAAAAGTGCTGATTGAATCAATTAAACGTACAATAGTTCTTTGACTGAGGTCGTAAAATCACAACGTAATATAAAATTCAGTACTAAAAGCTTGTCGTAATTTTTAGTGCACTTGTGATATGATAATTAAGATGTTAATTATGATAATTGGCGGTACAAAGTGGCGCGGAGGCTGCGGCCACAACAATGCCACTCAGCCGCGCCACAGTTATTTAAACAACCCACCGAAAGAATGGCCGATTCAAAACGTCGGCTGGCAACTGAAAAATGCATTCGGGAGACAAAAGCAGGCTATTACGAGGCTCAGGATTAGCCCTATTGACACTACGTTACCAATTAAAAAGGGAGGGGTGCTTTTTCGTCTCGGTTTTTTCAGCAGACGCTTTTTCAGGCCGCGGGCGTACCCCCCTCCTGACCCCCCATCGCTGTACAGAAAAATCAATAACGCAGCACTTTTTTCCGCACGTAAACCATGCACCGACACGGACGGCGCGCGCGTGTGTGTCTCACGCACACAGCGGAGAGACGGGCTGCCACTGTTTTTCCTTCGGCATTAAAATTTGCACACGACGTTCCGTGCCCGTTACGTGCCTTTGATTAGTCGGATGCACCTGAAAGGTTCACGCATGTGAGCTCAGTTATTCTCATAATTTATATGATGAGCCCGAGCGTGGATACGACAGCGATCGCAATAACACTGTTAAATTTGCTTATGTAACTTATCTACGTCATTTTGCTGCATGAAACAGCGGTAGGTGTATGCCTTTATTCTTCCCAGCTCAATAGCATTAATAGTTGCCGATGATTTGGTACTCTCTTGCTACATAGCATTTAAAACTTTAAAAGAGAACCAATTAGGAATATGGACATAATTAGATTAATATATAACATTTAGCAAAATAATTCCAAATGCATCAGGCATTACGTCGATAAAAATATAAAAGCAGACTGCTACCGGCAGCATAATTTATGTAAAACATCTTTCCTGCTCCGAGTAAGTATTATTTTCGCTCAGTAACCATTATAAAATGGAAACATAAAACAATACTGCCATTATACTTGGCTCGCAAAGGGTAGGTATAAGTATTTCATTGTACTAAAGAGAAACAATTTTAAAACATTCTATCACGAGGCTTTTGTTCAAATTCTCTTCGAGAGATCGCCATAACTCGTTCTCTTAAAAGGATTGCGGCGAGGAGCAGATTCTTAAGAAAATGAGTGCAGACGTCCTTATCTACGTAATAAGTATCGATAGCAAGTTTTGTGTGCGAATAAATGTCGACCTTGGGATTGGAACGGTCGCTTCCGCCTTCGAGGGCTCGCGTCTCAACAGACGGCCGAGCAACAAAAGCTTTTACAAATCCCACCGGAGTACCCTTCGTTCCCATTTGCATAGATTCCTAATGCCCGATGCGCGACAACCGCACATCACTAATTGCGAACGCAGACTAACGTAAAAAAGCATCACATCTAAAAAAGAACGCTTTGCACATTTTTATTTCGCATGGGCCGTGACTGAAGTGGTTCCGTCCCGCTTACACCGCATTGTTTCGCCGCACGGCCGCCGATCTCGTCATCACTCCATCTTTGTCTGCCGCGCACTTTTTTTGAATGTGCAAAAATATAAAAACGCCGATTCGGGCGGGGGTGGGCTGGGTGCTGCACTTGTGTGCGTCGCGATAATGGTTGTTTTAGGGTTTTGCCCCGATCACGAGTCAATACGGTATAGGTATTTCACGGCGCGCCGGCATCGCAAAATGTCAGGTGTCAACAGGAAAGGCACATCTTTCCTCTATTAGCTAACATCTTGCGAATTCGTTGCATATTAATAAACGTTTACTGGCACTTTCGAAATTGTTACGACATTAATAAAAATGATCCGCCAATCCACCTACACGCACTAATGCACTTAAAACATCAATCCACCTGTTCAGAAATCATCGCATCTAAAAGAAAGTGCAACAGTAGAATGACACTTGCGAAAAAATAACAAACATAATCTGTTTTGGTGCACAGACAAAAAATTGGGCACCTTTCTCTCCTTTCACCCGTCTACAATTAGCGCTCTGTTAATCATGACATCATGAGGTAACAAGCTCTGGTTTTTGCTAACACACTAATTGAACATAACTCGATCAATCACTCCGGCCGGCTACCGGGACCACTGCTATTAACGAAAGAAAAGAAAAGATTTAAAAGAAGCTTTATAGAGTGGTCTGAAACAGTTGCATCGTTACTTCAGGTAATTGTAACTAAATTGGACATGTTAAATAGCATGTTATGAATATGAAATTTCGGATCTGGATACGGATATAGAAATAATGTTACACCGATTTCGGATACGGCAACAGATATGTAATTATTTCCTATTATCTGTTAGTTTCCCATAGTTTCAGTGGCGGATATTATATTTTTATAATAATAATAATAATCATTTATTTCAGACTACGTCCATATTAAGTTCACAAAATTATGTTAGTAACAAGTTTACTTACAACTATGTTAGTTACTTAACACTAATAATTCACAGAAGACGAGCACAATACAACAAACAAATGTATCATTTATGGTATTGTACCCGTCACCAATCCCACCCAGTACTTTTGTATGGGACAGTCAAATCTATCCGCAATCATTTTCAAAATAATTTTAAACGTAAAATACAAATAGGTAATAATTTGGTTATATTTCTATGTTATCATTAGCATTACAATTGGCCATATCAGTTATTATTATAGTTGAGTGATCAATTTTAAAAGTTATTTACTAAAACTGAAAAAAACATGTTTCGAAAGTTATCCGAAATTAACCGAAACCTTTGTATTGTATCCGGTTGTTTTAGTTACGGTTTAGGGATATAGTTTTGACATAATTTGAGAATATCCTTTGATATAATGTATTAAGTATAAATCAATGAAACGAAGCGTGCATTGCACGAATCCTTTCGCTGAACGCATGCAAATTTAATTCCTTGTTCAAAGTTTACTTCCGCGTCTTACGCATACCGCGCGTGTCTCTCATGTGTCTAGAATTAATTGCTTAAGCAAACTGAAATATTTTTTGTAGCTACCTAGTAGATATGATAGTGACATATATCTGTAGATAATGCCAAAGACTGAAAGACTTGATTAAAAAATATATATTATATTACATATGATACATGTACTAATTACTTTTAATAAAAAATACTGTGCAGTCTATTTCATTCTCTCGCTGACTCTATCCTATACATTTAAAAGTTTGTTTTTTTTTATCGTATTGTATTGTAGTTTTCATCTCACCAAGTTTCAAATCACTATAAAAAGAAGTTTCACTACAAAAGACTGCATGATTCGTGATGCAATTCGAAGTTACTATGAATAATGATTAATGCTGGATACTTTTGGCGACGAGAACTATAACTATTCGAATGTATACAAAAAAAATATAACTACTTTTTATACTATCAGTTGATATCACTAACTCTGATCATAGTCAAGTACATATTTTTACCTAAAAGTTAATATAGCGAATCCACGTATTGTTAAGGGGTCATGGGTATCCGATTTAACTTATTCATTCTATTCGTTTCCGTTCCAACCAAAAAAAACTATGTTAGCCTATATGTAAATTTGCCTTAACACATCCAGTAGATGGTGCTAGTCACACAAACAAATGCTTGCTTATGTAAATAACAGTACTTACCTCCAATTGTGCCGTAAACATTATAATAATTATTATTGTCACCTACTATAAAAACCAATCGAGAAACACCCTAAGAGTGTATCACTGACCTATCTCAAGAACGCGTCAGGCTAGTTTTTACCCCGGGCTGAACTGGTCCGGGGGATATCTGAGTACCGTTCACTACAACATTTTATTTTTATTTGCAAGCTTCACCGCGCGACTTCGCCCGCGCTTATCCCTATAAACGGATTTTTGTTTTAACAAGCAACACAATATGTTCGCAAAAAGTTCGTATCTTATTCGCTGTAATTAAGTTCTCTGTTTCTAAGCGTAACATGGAAATCGGTTTATACGCCTTATCAATAATAAAACACGAAACACGGAAAACAAAAACTTATATTATGATTACAACTAAATAATAGATTAATCAGTGGTATCAAATAGTAATAAATTATCCTGTAACTTCGAGCCACCTTCGATGATTGTAATTTTCCTCAAAGTCTTTAACGTTTAACATGGTTTAAAATCATACAATACAATTTAAATTATAAACCAGCTCTTCAACTTTATTTATAATTAGCCCGCGACTTCGTATGCGCGGATAATACAATAAAAAAGCTTTTAATACAAATATTTAACCTCTTTTAACAAATATAATGAGTATTTTGTCCAGGTTTTCAAGTTCTAACTAGTAGACTCGGCGGTGATTAGGCAAAATTAATATCATTATACCAGGTACACTACAACGGTTCCACGTTGTAGTGTAGCGACCCGCATGTACCAACGCCACACCTATTACTAGCATGAAGCAGTTCTTTCGTTTTGGTGAAGTGGTTGCCGGCTCGCTTATATATGAGGCGACTATCTTAGTTCTCGGAAGTAGCAAGGCATCGGTGATCGACTTGAGACAGAACCTCTGTTCTAGAGGAAGTTACTTACAGATGTCCATTGGCGGTAGAAATCATTTATCATCAGGTGGTCTGCATGCTCGTTCTAATTCAATCTGATAGAAAAATCGCTTTTATTTACATACAAATTAAACTAACTTAACATTCCTTAAACATTTTACGCGACAGGGTGTGTGGAGACAACACCATATTAAAAATAAATTTCATATGATACTTATGTTTTCTGATTTAAGCATAAACCATGCATCGTCAAACCGGTTCGCCATGGATAAAAACTAGCGCCCGCAATGCGTTTCTTGAGATAGGTCGTAAGCATATGAGCACAATGTGTCTTGTGAGCGCTTCACACATGGACGAGCGAGCTTGTCTGTTTACTGTCACTTTTTAATATTGCCTTCTGGAATTTTCGATGTTTGAATTATTTGGTTGATATTCGAAGGAAATGGAAAAAATGCAATATTTTGACCAGAGGAAAAATAATTGGAGCGTAGGACGGGGAAATTACATGCACACGTCTATAATCGACGACCCACGTGGTGGAGCGGTCACCATACCGGTCTGACACGCGGTGGGTACCGGGTTCGATCCCCGGCCAGACAGATATCTGAATGATGACTTTAGATTTCTGTTCTGGGTCTGGGTTTTGGAGTCTTTGTGTGTCCATGGCACCCACGACACAGGAAAAAATCCTAGTATGGGGCTATGAACTCTACTCTAATTAAGTTCTCTACAAAAATATGTTTGTAATTATTTTCAATTAACTTGTTTTGTGTTGGTAGTGGGTTTCACTTAGGACGTGTGTCACATTTAAAGGACTTTACCTTCTTGAATATCGAAGACTTTGCTCTAGAATTATATTAGCATTACAAGAAAGATATTTGTGAAATTTTACACACGTCACCATCTATGAGAGCTAAATTGCCTCGACCTATAAAACAGAACACACACAACAGAACTAACAATGTAGAAATAGAAAATTGTATTCTTATTTCAGCATATAAAAATTATTTTCACACACTTTACAAAGTATAAAACCATTGACTAAAACGTATTCTAGCCACGTTAAACATGCCTTTATCGTCTCATTGTAAATAGATTCCATTCATATCGGTCTAACAGTTACGAGATTTTCTTCCCTCGCCAATGTACAGAAAAAAGTTACCAACTTCCGGTCTCCGACGCCGACCTTACGCAGTATCGTTTTATTGCGATCGTGCCCTTGCCTCACTCTTTCTTACCTCATAACACAGTTTCTCTTGCCTTTTCTTTTTTCCAGTTTTTTCAACCTTTTTCATTCCTTCTCGGTAGGTGTGTGCGAACTTTTCCCGCTCTTTTAAAAAGTACGCAGAAGTTTCGGTCGCGTTCATATTTAACGCATTTTAAACAGATAACAGATCGTGCAAGGAATAAATTTTGACGGCATTCTTAATCTGTGGCATTGTTTACAAAACGTTGCAATTAAAATTTTGGACAACAATGCACTTTTGGAAATTTGGTATTTCCGTACTTATAACTATAGAAAAGTACTTACTTTTCTTCGACTTCCCGCCAAAAAGAAAGCGACGCATCGCCTTCGCGCTTAAATTATTAAAAATGGTGCATGCTTGTCCGTTAATTACCGGGCTGATTTTTTTAAAAATGTCTACATTTTCATTCATTGAAACTTAAGAAAAACCAGCATTTCATTAAATGTCTGTAAAAAAAAGGATTTCTTTTGAGCATTATAATTACGGCTTCGTTAAACTCTATACTTTGCTGAGTAAAGTAAAAGGCTCTTTGAAAGGACGGTTTTAAAAATTGAAAATGGAGCTTAAAATACGTTTTCTAATTGACTTTCAGCGCAATAAAATCTTGAATGAACATTTCAAAGTAATAATATATAAAGCGGTTTTGTAATTAAACTTTGAATTTGAACATCAAGAGCCCCGGAACATCACTTCACATATTGTTTGAAAATAAAGCAGCCAAAATTTTATGCCCTTACAAAAATGACCGATGTATCGAGGACCATTGTTGAAATTTTACTTTTATTATCTACGGTACAATGCCTGATTTTAAAGTTATCTGTGCTTTTCGGTACTTAAAAAAACAATTGGCTGGCCAGTTATTTGTTCGAATTTTAAACTGGATACATGATACATGACAGGAGGGGGCCCGCATGCCGCGTTATCTGTAACTACTCTAGCGACGCGTCCAGTATAACGAGAGCTGTTAAACAAAGACATCGGTTCCTTTTACGGTCTGTTTTGTGGGTGAATGGAGAGGGGTGGCGGGTCATTGTCGGTGGTGTTTGTGTATAAATGCACATTTTTGCATGGAGCTCCGCACGCGATGAAGCTCAGGCTCGCTCGGCTCTGCAGGCACGCACACATCGACACCCCCCTGTTTATTCTACACATATACAAGTATGGAAGACGAATGGACTGTATTGTAGAGCCGAAATTGAAAAAGGAATAAAAATTCTTTTACGTTCACTGCTCGCCTTTTATGTGGGTTTATTTGTATGAATTTTATTATCAAATTGATATTACGCAACCGACGTTTTGTCTTCAGTAGACGGTATTTTGTTCGTTATGCATTTTGAGTTTTGTACGGTTTGTTTTAGATGTTAATAAAAACGGATGCCTCGAATGTGTTTCTTACACATGTTTATTACATAAAACATACTATAACACAAATTGGAATAATGTATTATTGACATTACCGACAATATTTAAAAGCAATTCAATTATGCTAAACCAAACGAACATATGCACATATAATGCACATTTCAATATATTCTAACTGCGTAGACAATAACGATGCGTAGAGCAGCTACAGCCGTAGCGCTGTTATTGACTAGCTAATTCTACAGGGTTTGCCCGCTTCGGTCATGTTAACAACTGTATTTAATATCCTATATGTTAGTTTAAATCATAAACTATGTGTGTGCCAAATTTCAGTGTTTCAGTAGTTTTTGCGTAAGGAACACACATTCTCACGAACATTCGCATTTATAATATAAATATAATATAAAATCGCGGAATACTACTAGTCTAGTAGTATTCCGCAATTTTGTTGGCGTTAAAAAAGATAACACTACATTGTAATACCTGGTATGATAGAATAGATGGATTTTGAGTACTATTCAGTATCAAGTAATTTCATATTTAGTCGTTACTGCTTTTTAAATGTACTTCTATTTCAATTTCAGAATATATCCTGTAGTCCTGTAGGTCGACTTTATTTTTTTACGAAAACCCCAAAAGTTTTTTTATTTGCTTAATTTATAGTCCTCAGACCTTTTTACAAGTATCTGCAAATACTTGCCAAAACCAATTTTTAACAGACTGTATTAAAGTCCTCAAATTCGGTTACCATTTATTTATTCATTCGAATCATCTACAAATTCCCGAATCCAAAAGAACCTTACATCTCCGTGATAGACTAAAAATATCTACCATCCACGTTGCTTGATTAACAGCCGAGTCGTAATTCAAAACATTTACTTATTAAAAAAATATTTTTGAAGCGTCGCGTCCTGCAATGTGACATCCACTTGGTTTTAATTAAAACACGGGGACCGTACCACTTCAAACTAATAACTTTTTCTAGGTCCGCGCTTTTCATTCAATAGATAACCATCATTAAACGGTTAAAGCACTAAATATCATTGCACATTTTGAAAAGAACCCGCCAACCAGTCACTAATTAAGGTACGCTTTATACTCTATTGCGAGTCTCTTGATTGTGGAATCCGGTACATCTTTTTCACTAAACGTCATTACAAGTTTAGGAGGGTGCTTAAAAATCTCACTAATTACTGCGCGGTATAATGACGAAAACGGTGAAATTCAGACGGAAATGAAACGACATCGTATATGTAGTTAATAGGAAACAGTACCAATCGGGATGACTCGAAAAAATCACATCTCCCCAGCAGGGAGGCGGCGGGGTGCAGTGGGGTGGGTGGGCAATGTTTTTATTTTTATTTTTCGCGATTGGCGGATTGCAGCGGGAGTAATGATCGATGGAATTAACGTGCGCGGCACTAGACATCGCCGGATTTGAATTTCGAATGGCGGACATCGGACGCCGAAAAAAGTCTTAGTCCACGTATTTCAGTATCCGTCGCGTCCAAAGCGAATTAGAATTCTTGGAGCTTGTTATTAGTTCCCGGTTCCAAGTAACGAATGTTTTGAGGTACGTTTCGGATATTTTCTAGGTTTAAAAGAGAGATATGACCTGTTGTCTGTCTGGGCTTATATTAGGGAGGGACCTTTTTTCAATACGGTCATTTGTTAAAATGTACCTTATATAAAATATTAAAGAACAAATAAAGAACAATTGGTCGATGAACATGTTCGTGGTAGATTTGCTACAACATTGTAAAGTGTAAGCATGGTCGGAAATTTTTTTAAAGGCTGTTTTTTTTTTAATTACCACGTATATATTCCTGAAAACCACACCAGAAAACGTATAACAGTACCAGTACCAGTACCACTACAGTTTATACTTCAGTTCATACTTGCAGATACGTAATCTTTGTATGTATATATATAGATCTGTACCTAATCTCTGTCGACGTATCTGATGTCCAAATAACTTCGTTAAAAATATTTGAAGGTATTCCGCAGCCAATCAAAGCACAGTGCATTCCAGACCGGGTATCCTAGCTTCAACCCTAGAACGCATCATAAATACCTATGAAATTCAAACGAAACCCGAGCTATTCCTCCATAAAACAAGTCATAAAAATATTTCGAACGCATAAAAATCTTTTCAGGTTCGTATTATTTTTTATTGCCGCCCGCCATGCACCCCTGTCCAGACTTATATTGAATAAGCTTTATATCGTATATATTTCGATCCTTCCGTTTACAAATTAAACACACCCCTAGCGTACATGAGCCTCCCTTATGCACTACACAGGCATAGGTAGTGTTCACATGATTTATAAACGCTGTACACATTTGGCATAATTGAAAAATGGCGCGCGGAGTTAATGGCGTAACATCGGACAACGGGCAAAGCAAATAATTCGTTCGGTCGCTGTCGTATGAATATGGATGTTGTGTCACTTCTATAAATTTTTCGCACGGACACGTCGCGGTAATGATAATGTACTGGATTTAAAATACAGAACAGACGGTACGGCGCGATGACTTTTTTACACGCCCGTAATTAATTTGACGCCATACCTGAACGGATACTTAGGGATATTTTCATAAATCTTTACAGATTTACAAGTTAGAGGTTTTTCCATGTTTTAATTTATGGCTGAGTACATGACGATAGCTTCAAAAGAGGCGACCATCTCAGTCTTCGGGAGTAGCAACGCATCTGTGATAAACTTCAAGGAGAATCCCTGGTGTATATAAAGTTCGATACAGATGTCCAGGGACGGCAATGACGACTTACTATC
>DWTU01001911.1:0-12345 GCA_018251515.1 Cecropterus confusis | reverse complement strand
GGTTTTAGCGATAGACAACGTCCAATAAATTGATTTAGATCTGTTAGATGTAGCTCATAAAATCTCCCTTTTTAATGAGAGGAATTTTGTTGAAATCGGTTAAGTCGCGAGCAAGATTCAGCGTGTGGGTGCTTTTAATCTTTAATAATATATAAGTATGAGAATACAAGCTTCCTTAAAAAGCTTTTGTTTGCCGATAAACCGAGCGCTCATTAATTTTTAATTTCGGATGCGCAAAAAAATCGGAATACCTGATTTGTACCCCACACTTCAAGAGTGAAAACCTGAATTTCATACTAAATTTCTAACTCACTTTATTACCCGACTGCGTCAGAAGAAGGGTATTATTTTTTCAATATCGTACTGCATAGTAGGTACATTCCGATAATTTTAGTAACATTAATAACTAAACACAGCAATGCAAAATTGTGCTTAATTTCTTTGCTCTATTTGTGTTTGCGCGGTAACAGAAACTGACAAACAATATTGGACTGTTGGAACTAGATATTTTTATTTGGTCAACTATAACTTTCAGGGTGTGGTATTGACAGTTACCCTGTGCGTGCAAATAAGTATTGGATTTTGGTGCAGAAAATTCTGCAACATGAATAAACAGCAAATACAAATTTGAATCACAATAGAAATTATGTTTGTATTAAAATTTGGACGCAATTTTGTTTTAAACACTGTTAATTTTGACAGCATAATTATTAAACGTTGATATTGATAAGTTTTATATCGAAATGATCAATTTTGTGAAAATGTAATTCTAACTCAGGTAAATACTGTAACTGCAATTAAATTTTACGTTAAATTGCAGTTACGGTAATGTTTTATAATAAAACATTACAACAAATAAAAAAAATATATTTGTCTGTGTACTCACGATAACTCTTGCAAGTCTTATAAATAAAAGACAACTTGTCAGTCATGAGAACATACTCGAATATGTATATTTAAAGTGAAATGTGAATTACGATGAATGATTGCTCAAATAAAAAGAGGATCATATCACAAACAACATTGTCTACGAGTATCTTTGATCAAATTTAGTACCCAAATATTGTTTCATGACAACTTGTAATAAAATTTATTATATTGTTTATTGAAGTCGTAAAGGCAACGTTACAATGAATACAAAGTATAAGAGTTTTGTTTCAATAATTTCTATCTTGAATTGTGCTTTAACTAGCTATATTTAGTGCAATCTTTTGTACGTATAAACGCTTTCTACACTCTTTCTATACTAAGATTTTCTCCTGTGTCGTAGGCCATGGACACACAAATACGATTACACAAACATCCAGAGCAAGAACAGAAATCTAAACTCATCATTCATATTTCTGTCTGACCGGATAATGAACCCGAGGCCCACTGTCCGTCAGATAGTGGTATCCTCATATCATTTCTAGTGTGTAGCAATGTTTGCGTTTCGGTGGAACGCTATGGATGCCAGGCTACTTGCAGGTGGATGGTAGGTGGAAGCCGCCACGCCTATTTCTGCCTAATAATAGTAGTGTTCTGGTCTGAAGGGTGTGGCAAGGGAGACACACTTTTCTAAGGTATTCCATTATAGTGCTCAGGGGTAGCGACTGTGGGTAACCTTAGGTGAGACTTTGATCTTACCTAGGGTTGATTACAGATGTCCATGGGCGGCAATAGCCACTTACCATCAGGTGGGCTGCATGCTCGTTTGCTGCTTCTATTCTATAAAAATAAAACTGGATGTTACTCTATCCCACATAGAGCATTAAGCCCTGCAGTAGAACACAAAAAGAATGGTGGTAGAAAGAATTCACTTAAAAGTGAAAGAAAGTCCATTGCTAGCTTTAAACAAATGATGTCACACATAACACATGCTCCCATGCCATCACACAAGCACGCATCCACACACGCATACAGATTGTTAAGAGAGACTTCAATAATATAATAAAAAATGCGGCCAAGTGCGAGTCGGACTCGCAGGCGAAGGGTGCCGTAGCATTATCATTAAATAAAATTGAATAGTTTTCCAACTACCAACATAAGTTTGTTTTTCATAGTAGTTGTATGAATTACAAAGTTATGTTATTCGGTTTTTGAAAAAGTGCTACATCTCAAAAACTGTCAACCATATCTTATTAGAACCAATTTTCGTTGAAAGTTTTCATTGATATCTACAAGAATGATATGTTTTATCCAGATTTTTCACTCTCTTAGTATAAAAGTTAGAGGGACACACATTTAACCGCTTTGAAAGGGCTTATCTCACAAACAATCGATTTTGAGAAATGGTTTTAGAAACCAGATGATTTTTTTATGAATTTCAGTGCCATGTATGGGGAACCTCCCCTAAATTTACTATATTTTTTCATTTTTGTGCATAATTCGGAAAGCGGTTTACAGAATACACTTACCTACCAAGTTACAACTCTGTAGTCTTACGTTTCCGAATAAAGTGGCTGTGACATACGGACAGACAGACATGACAAATCTATAAGGGTTCTGATTTTTGCCATTTGGCTACGGAATCCTAAAAACGTTCTTATCTATCATTAATGCGGTCCTAAATATTATCACTCAGTATTGCAAAGAATATTATTTTGCTCATGTTATAATATAACATAAATTAATATGTTATTATAACCAGATGAAGTTTTATGGCAATGCCTGATGACTAACATATGAGGCGACCAAGTAAATGGCAAAATATCTATGTATATCACAGATTCTCTGTAGACATAGATGTAGCGATGGTACCCCGGAGTTGAACCGTACTGATTCTACCTCCTGCTATCATTATGCAATACATTGATTCCTGACAGTCCCTGGAGTGTCTAGAGTTCGATATATTGATTCCTGACAGTCTAGGGACTGTCAGGAATCAATGTATTGCATAATGATGGCAGAAGTTAGAATCAGTACGGTTCAATAAGTCATCATACGGTCAGGAATCAATATATTGAACTCTAGACACTCCGGGAAAAAACCCATACATCTCATTTTGCGTCCATCATATTCTCATCTTTAAACAGCGATTAGCTGCGATTAGCTGCGTTACATCTTACTTCCATTATACGAGTAGAGGCATCTTTGTAAGGATGTATTTCTGTTTGTTACTCTTTCACGCAAAAACGACGTGTCAGATTTCTTTGCAATTTGGCACACATATAGTGATCTAGATTAACATATGGAATACTTATTAACGTGGCAAACGTAACTAAACGTAAAGCGGGCGGAGACACAAAAATAAGCTAGTAAGATATATTTATTACAATTGATGAATAAATTCAAGTCACTTTTTCTCCAAAAATTGTAGGTAGGGAGCATCGAATATAAAATTATGTGTTACCATGTAACCTCCATTCGTATGTATAACATCTGCCCATTATGAACAGTCGGTGCATCGGCAAACAGGTCATCCCGCAATATTCAGCAACAAGCAGACACATCAATCATGAATAGCGGGTTTTTAAATTCAGATCTAGACTAGTTTTGTATTCTGAGCTAGGTTTTTACGGGTACATCTTTGGTCAACCTAGGAAATAAACATGCGAAACGCATTTGAATTTACATTTGTTTTCGTACGTACATTTCGTACGTACTTTTTTTTTCAGAATATTGTGTTTCTACCTACTGCACACCAGTTTTATCTCTGGTTTTTTTCAAATAGCTTATTGAAAGTTAAGCTAATTGAAAGTTTTTTTTTCTTATTAAACTGAAGTAACAAACGAGCATGCAGTCTACGTATTGGTAAGTGGCCGCTGCCGTCCATGGACATCTGTAATCGCCCCCAGATTAGGTCAGAATCTTAACTGAAGTTATCCATAGATCCACCAATCTAACGCCCGCTACGACGACTGACTGACTAAAAACAATTATTGAAAACAGTATGAGAAATATTATATCTACGTTCTAGGCATGCGTTTCTATAGCCGTCTTAAGAAAGAAGGAGGCTAATAGCAACGGTCGACAAAAAAAAGATTGGTTAGACTCTACACTCATCTTATACGAATAAAAATAGGCTCCAAACGTCGATAAAACGTAATCTTATATAACAAGCAAATTTATCATGAGAGAAAAGATCTTTTCCTGTCAATCCCGACTAATGAAGCATGGTGGACTATGTCATAAAACCTATATATTCTGAGACCTCTTCTCACGATCTTTGCATCTAGTAACGGGCGCCTAATAGATCGGTGATGGAACAATAGAAACTCTCTTACAATGACTCATTAGACCTCTTTAAAATTATATCATGAGCGATCGGTTTGCGCGGGCGCCCCTACTATGTCCTTATACAAATCTTATTTACTCATGTATTCTTATAAGATGATTTATTCGCAATATACTTCTTACTTTGAGTAGCTAACAAGACACTTCCACATTATACTAAATTGAGTAAGTACTTGCAAGTAACGAATCAGAGTAAAAATGTACATAAATTACACTAAATGGGTATGATATTTTCACTTCTACATTTTTTTTAATTCGTTTTGATTCGTTTAATGATAAACTATGATATATTTTGGTCAATATTTTACTTGTATTATTGTCAACAAAATTTAAGAGGGGTTTCGTTATCAAGGACATTTTAACGTAATTTGCTGCTATAAAAAAGGCTCACAACCTTTAATAATATTTAGGAAAAATACATATTTTTGTAATCAAACAATACAAAAATCTATATATATTTCTTGTCATATTTTATCATCATTTATTTTTACCTCATAGCAGCGACCGTGCAAAAGTCATTATTTACTATAAATTATTATGCGGAAACTGATAATATGTATTATATAACTGTATGGTTAGTAATTTAGACTAAATTACTAACAAAAAACACTGCATAATTTCCAAAATAAAATAAATCATAATATTAATTTTGTAAAACATATTACCTTTAAAATCTGCTAACAGGTCTGATAATAAATGTTTATAAAAACTATTAAATTCAAATACATTAAGTAGGTATATCAATATAACTTAAAATTCCTACTTTGCCATTGACAAATGTCTGTTGCTGACGTTTAATTCAGAACTCTTTCTCATTTGGTAACCTGTCGGGAAGTCTAATTTTTTTGTTTTGTATAATTCAGTGGTGCGGTATACATACCTGTATTAGATCTGCAGGTATGAATATACCGATGTAAAACAATATAGATAGAGCATATTTAAGGCTAAATTTGATAAGAAACCTAAATATTGACACTGAAATAATTAAGTATGCACTCGTATATTGTTGTTTTTTTATAATAATAATTATGTCAGGTTATGTGAAAAAAATCTTTTTTTAACTACTACATATACAGTGGTTATCAAAATTATAATCATGACATTTATCTCAAAAAATACTATTTCTAATAATTTTATTCGTAGCGTAGTTATAATTAATTTCCCGAATATAAGTAATTTCCCGAACCTGAGCGCATTGGAGGACGTTTTTAAAACGTTGAACTTGATAGACGAGGCATGAACATTAATGGCGAGTACATTTTTACTAGGGTTTGTGTCCCGAAACGTCTCGTGTCTCGAAGTCCTGGGACTTCGAAGAGACGAGACAAGATTGTCGAAATTGTTAACAAAGAAGTCTAATTAATGTGTCAGTTGATTATTTAAAAGGCTGATTTATAAGGCTTTTTTATTATGTATATTTAGATTATTATTTAAATGTGAGACAAATCAATGATTACGAGAATTAACAATGTTGTGATTATGACCAATTATTTGAATTATTAAGTAATAGTAAAGTTATGAAGAATTAGTATGACTTTTCACTAAGTTCGTTTTATAACCATAAAATTTAACTGCTGAATCTGTGTGTAATTTTAAGACTAAAATGAAATTAATATTAAGGTTGTTAAGATTAAATTTTCTGTTTAAGAAAAAATTATATTTTTTTCGTAATCGAAACCTTTATTTTCAATTCAATTGTAAATTATGTACCTACAATCTATTTCTAAAACGCCGTGACAAATGACGATCCGTGTCTACAGAGAACATTATCTCAGTGCTTCTGTTATTCAACTGTTCTGTGGTTCTTGATATTGGTCACAGCCATAAAAACTACATGTGACACTTTTATTGCATGTATTCTGTTTTCATCTAGATATCATTAGTCATGTTCTCTTTGATGTTTTATCGCTAAACATTTTTATGTTGGCATATCTAGAGAGGCACCGTTATTAAGTACCTACGTTGATGGAAAGATATACGCTTGATAGAAAAATATTCCAAATAGTTTCTATAATCATTTTTCACGTCCACTTTTATCCGGGAACGAAGCTAAAATGACATAGACGATTAAAAATAGGTACCTACCATCGGAAGCCATTGCAATGTACCTATCTGTTATAATTTATGCATTCCGAGTTTAATTTTATTCGTAAAATTTTGTTTATATTGCGGTGGACTTTAAATGATTGTAGGTAGCCATTTTTCTTTTAATTAGCTAATTAAATATATTATGCTAAAATCTAAATGGAAGTAAATATTTACTTTACATATTTTATTGCTACCAAAGAAAAAGCTGTCATTCATAAATGCACATTTACATAATATTTCAAAATTTGCATATATTAATTAAATTATAAACCTGGATTTATACCTATCCTATAAGTAAATACCTCTGAAAAATTATATTAAATTCATGAAATTTTCAATTAAAATTATAAGTGAAATTATCTACGACACCAGAAATATGGTATAAGATGTAAATTATAATTGTCAGGTTTTAATCATAATTAGGAGTTTGGCACCTATCATTTTCTTAAAACAGGTAACTAATTTAACATTCCTCTAAAAACTGTTTTACGAAAACCATTTCCAGACACAAGCTATTTTAGTTTTCAAATTTTTAGTCTCATCCATAGGTAACGCAAAGTCATTCGTTTAAAATTCGACCATGCAATATGTCTAGACTCGGGCAGACGGAATATCAATGGTCTGTGACCTAGAATTACCTACGATAGATAAAAAATAAAGTTTTGTTTTTCACATCACAGAGTCTATTGCTTTACCTGCGTCATATTTTTATTTCAATGATCTTGTTATGATTCGTACCAGGAGATTACGAAGATGCATTGCATTCCCTGAGTTCCTCCAAATTAAAAGCACTCCAATTTTACTATAAGATCCTAGTATGAGTTTATTACGTTTAATTAAAATCGTTTACGTTTTGGCTCATACATTGAAAGGGCGGTACGATCGGAAACGTAAACGGTGATCGTATAGGCTATATAACATCGAGTTATGTTTGTTTGTTTTTTTTTTTTTATTTAAAAACAGCATGGCACAGCTAGTTTACTAAAGACTTGAAAAGTTGTCTGAAGCTCAAATATAAACAAGAATTTATAATTCAGTCTATTAGGTGTATACCAAATACGCGTGTCTGGTATAGTTTATCGTATGAAGTGAGCGAGAAAATTACATGTGATTATTTTATTGTCTGGCTGTATGTCAGAATCTTCAAGGTATTATACTTGTAGAAAAACACCGCTTATATGCAAAAATCTTTAAAAGATAAAAAAATATGTTGTGAAAAGTTTCTTAAAATAATGCAAATAAAACCGGTCAAGTGCGAGTTGAAGTTGCGCACAGGTTCCGTACCATCTATAAAAAATGGCAAAAAAATCACGTGCACTGTATGGGAGTCCCACTTAAATATATATTTCTCAAATTTTATTATGTTTGTCGTTATTTGTTACTATAGCAGCAGCAGAAATGCATCATCTGTGAAAATTTTAACTTTATAGCTATCACGATTCATGAGATACAGACTGGTGACAGACAGACGGACAGAGGAACAGCGGAATGTTAGTTATAAGGCCGCGTTCTTACCCTTTAGATACGAAATCCTAAAAATGAACCTTCAAAGTAAAAACGTTCTTGTAATATTATGAAATCGCTGTGGTTGTGATGTACCGACGAAATAACGTACCAACGCTGTAGTACATAATGATGCGTACAAAAGCTCGTAGGTTCTAACCAGGCGGCCAGGCAAGAAACAGCTGTACGCTAATTCAATCCAGGCTTTAACTGGGCCTATGCCAGCAGCTTTCAGCAAGCTCCTCTCATGACTAATTTACAGCGGCCACTTGAGAAAACGATTCATTACAGCTGTCTCAAGACTGACTAAACTAAGCAAGGATGATTGTGTGAAATAAAGAACATTATAATTTTCTAAACACAAAGTACTTTGAAATAGGTCGATATAAAAAATTGGAAACGCTACAATTTTGTTTTTATTGATGCAGTTTTTTTTTTCATTTTTAGACGCAACTAGTCACTCTTCTACATAAATATATGAGCTTCGACTTTGTTTTTTATTAAAAATGCTTACAACGAAATACCCAAAACTAAAAGAGAACAACATAAATTTTATAATAATTTATACAACCGAGTGAAATATGTGAGATCGTTACTACATTTCTTAGTTTAAATAATATCAAACGACCGTCAATCATCTGCACTTCCTAATAATACTATCTTATTCAAATTACAAACTTGATGTAAGCGTTTCATCTAAATAAACATTCGTGAATCCACATTGAAATTCATACGCCCTCGTATTGCGTCCATTCGTTTTGTATCTGTACAAGGATTATGTTAAAATAATGCTGTCAGTCAGTTGTTTGTGCATCAGACTGTCACTAACATTTCAATCGCGAAGGGTTTTTGCCGTGTCTTCACTTGTACTACTTGGGACGGCATCGAATATTTATGGTTTTTAAACATCTTTATCGACGCGGGCTTGACATCTTCAACGGAATAAGGGAAAGTATTAGGCGCGTGTGCTGTATACATTACGGCTATTTTTTATGTATTAGCCAATTGTTACAAGTATTGAAGTTTTGCGTTAAGTTTTTTACACGCATAAATGTTTTCATCCATGCTACATGAGAAACAATAATACAATTAGCAGATACAGTTAACCGATGCGTACTACGAAACGGAGCCATTAGGGAGCGAGGCTGCTTAAAGAAATGTAACAAATGGCACAGTTTAATTCGGTAGACATAGCCGAGACGGGCCGCGTATCGATCAAGAGTTGACTGGCTACCGTCCAAGCCGGACCAAGTGGTGGGCCGTGCCGTCGACACGCCGGGACAGGTGCGGCATGCAACCCATGACTCGGTCGACGCTTCGCACCACCGACACTCCCTTCTTTGATATCAACAGACGCCGTTTCAACCATCCACACCTCACTAGCTGTTACAAATGTTCCTCTAAGCCGTATCTCTATTGTCAGTGACTAACGTTACTTGTCAAAGTACGTCTTCACTGGACACCACGTCTCCATCCAATCTACCTAGTACTTTAACTATGTTGCGGTTTTTAGATATTAAATTGTATGAAAAGTAATCATAAACCAAAATAATTGATAAACATTACAATGTATGTTAAACGAATTACATCTTCAAAAATGTAATAAAATCAATAAAAAATGAAAAAAACGATTAGGAACGCTTTTTTAACTCTTACTAAGAATCTTGTTTGAATCGTGCGCATTGCCGCAAGCTGTACATCACAATCGAGCAAGCGTAGCAAGGCACGAAGTCGATCGAGCCAACTATTCATTGGCGCTCAAACGGGCATTTAGTTCTAAATATTAGCCCACCTCGCATTTTGCGCACAACATAATACATAATGAACTAGCACATTTAATATAACTCGCTCTATTAAAGTTGTTAGACATTGTATAAATAGTCTTCGTTATTATTTTCAGGTACGGTGAACGCTAACGGAGAGACGAAGCGTCAGAGGACTTCCTACACGCGGTACCAGACCCTCGAGCTGGAGAAGGAGTTCCACTTCAACCGGTACCTGACGCGGAGGAGACGGATCGAGATCGCGCACGCGCTCTGCCTCACCGAGCGCCAGATCAAGATCTGGTTCCAGAACCGCCGTATGAAGTGGAAGAAGGAGCATAAGATGGCCTCGATGAACATAGTTCCCTACCACATGAACCCATACGGCCATCCTTACCAGTTCGACCTTCACCCCAGCCAATTCGCCCATCTCTCTGCATAGGATCAGTGGAATTTTTCGAACAGTGGATAACTGATTCATTGAGATAAGTCAGTCGGTCGTCGCTCGACGAGGTTGGATGTAACGCAGTCTACGATGAAGACTTACGTTACAACAACCAGACTGGGATCAGTTATTCGCTGCTCGAAAAATTTATGTGCAATAGACAAATTTGTTGAACTTGTTGTTGTGACTTTAACTGTGACATTAGTGAGTGCAAGTGCTTCGACGAGTGAATTTGAATGGACAAAAGATGAAGTAATGGAGATGTTAGTTTAAGACCAAACTTGTAACAAAATATCTATTATGTAAATTGAAGGGGTTAGAACCTGCGTTAGGTACCTAAAGTTTGACTAATTTGTTAAAATTCAATAAAGAAATTGTATCATCGAGTATTGCAATTACTTTATGATGTACTTTTAAAACGTTAATACGTTGTTTAAACTCTAATGTAGAAAGAATTTTACCTAGTCATAAGCTATAATTCGTTCTGCATATTATTCCTAAATTTGTAAGATAATAAAATTCATGACTAATAGTGTAAATTGTGATGGCTGCGTAGATCTTAAGATAGATGTGTTTTAGATTCAAGTAATTTAAAATTTAATGTAATAACGCTGTAAAAACCCAGACATCCTACGTAATTTGAAATGATTAATATATTAGCCATCGAATCGGAAACAAATTCGGAATTGTACAGGGATAAAGTAAATTTGGAGAATTTCAAAAAGCAAAGTATGAAGCAAAAACAGCTGTTTCAAATAAGTTTTACGTAAAGTATGTCATAACTTTATCTAGTAATGAATATCGGCTAATAATATTAAAATTAAATTAGTAACGGCTTGTACAAGCGCTGTGAACTTGTTTAAAAAATATAAGCTCAGTAACATTAGATCTGTGAATAGGTAGATTTTTCTTAATTGTAAATAATAATGATTTGTCACTAGCAAGTATGGCAAAAGTTAATATATTCGGTATAGTAACTTCTTCTTGAAGAACTGTTTTATGTTCCTGTCTTAGGTGTAAATAACAAACAAATATTTATCACTTACGTTTCACAGTTAATATTAAACTATCCTTTAGAATGTTTATAAATAGTAACTTTTGAATTATCCACCAACGATACCATTTAAATATTACTTGTGACTATTACGTACTCTAAATCTTTAATGTCGTATTTGTATAATGTACTTAAATATACTTAGTGAGTAAATAGTTTTATTTCTTCCCTAAAATATTCTATGATAATATTCGTACGACTTCTTAATTTCGCTCAAGCACTTTTCATTCAAATGGCACGTTTTGTGAATCATGGCCTATCGGTTTGTTACTTTATTAGAAATGTCGTGGTCAACTGTGATATTTTGTTAAATTTTATTCTTAAGTAAACTGCGCAATTTGAGTTTTTTAATTGAAATCTTCCGGTGTGTTTGAAAAGCTTCTGATTTCGTTCTTTGGTTCACTCGTTGCTTTATTTATTGTTTGTATATATTAGATTGACGTAGTGTAATGAATTAAATAATTTTCAAGCTAGACTAATGTAATGTCTTTCCTCTTTGTAAAGCTTCATGTGAATTATTACGTGCAATAGGAAGTTGCCTAATGTTTACGAACCTCTATTCTTTTCTATTTGTACAATATTGTTTATTTAGTTGTGTTATTTCTTTCTAATTAATAAAATATAAATATGTTTATCGTTCATTCCAGTTCAAATGAGAACTCTAGGGAAGTATGCTACATGATCATTTAAATTATTGTATTGTACCTATTGATAAAATGTATTAAATTTGAAAATTGGTGAAGATGATAAATAAATTATGAAGAAATAAGAGTCTTTCATTGCAGAACTTGGATGAATATCGCCTGAATGAATAAAGCCTGAGAGCACAGAGAATGTTATTGAGTAAACGTTACAAAGAGTTAAATATTTTCCGAGTATGCTTTCAAATATCGTTGCAACCGCCAACGAGACGCCGCAACGTTTCGTTTGATGGTTGTATTGAGTAATGATTAATGATCGGTACCAATGACACGACAGCCGGAGCTGCCGCGAGGGGGCGCTCACCACGTGCCAACAAAGGAGTGTCGAAAAATGTGAAGGTTGCCTTAGTTTGTAGGTCGCGGGTGCTGCGTATCGGAGGCTGAACCTATAAATCATCCCGTCAGAATATTTTGCTTTGTACCCAGAGCTGGTGTGGATGTGTTCGCACTAGAAGCGAAGGCACTAGCTCCGATAATGCTTTCAAATTCAGTGGAACAGTCAAAACAAGCATATTCCTTCAACTTTTGTTTTGAAGAATTACCGTGCAGCAAAATAACACTTTATGCCTTCTGTTG
>DWTU01001910.1:0-12345 GCA_018251515.1 Cecropterus confusis | reverse complement strand
AATACGCACACAGAAAAATCGGTGGTGCGTGATCTGGGACTTGGACCTCGATTCCTCGACTGAGAGGCCAAGCTTCAATCATTAGGCTATCACTGCTTATCTTTATATTAATATATATATAAATAACGTGTCAGTTGGGTAATAAACCCTTACATTTAGTACGAAGAACCGCACCAAAAAAAATTTAATGCCCAACGAAGTTGGAACGGGTCTTCTAGTTTTTTATATATTTTATAGTAACTTTATAAATATAAAGTTTTGCGATATGACTTTTTCATGAAAGTGAGAGTAACAAAGGAAAGTAACCGTAACCGACGGCGGTCCTCAGGCGAACATCATCGCGCGCTGGAGGTGGCGGTGGAGGCGCTGGGCGCGGGCGGCGCGGCGGCCGCCGCCGTGCTGGCGCTGCAGCCGCAGCACACCGCCGACCACCTGGACCGCCTCGTGCGCGGCTCCACGCCTAATGATGCGCTCGTGAGTTGCACACTCTTCCCACCTTTTGGGGTCCTTATATGAAGGTTTTTTGTATTGTTTGTAAGTTTGAAGTGTTTTTATTATAGTAGTATGGTAGTAGCAAACGAGCATGCAGCCCATCTGGTGGTAAGTGGCTACTGCCGTTCGTGGACATCCGTATACAATCCTAGGTAAGATCGAAGTCTCTCCTAAGGTTAGCCGCAGATGCGTTGCTACCTCTGAGGACTAAGATGGAATACCTCTGAAAAGTATGTCTCTCTTACCATAACATTCAGACCAAAACGCAACAACGCATAGCACTGCTGTTATGAGGCAGAAATAGATGTGGCGGTGGTACTTCCGGAGTCGAATCACAAAGAGTTCTACCACCTTCAAAAGTAATATTTAGATGTATGGCATTAAGTATTTAGTCGGTTTTGACTAGTACCACTCCTCTCTACCTCTGGCTGTCTTATGACGATGAGGAGACTGAGAAACAAAATCCAAGAGATGGGCAGTAATGTCGGCCTGTGTAGCACCAATTGCGGTCACCAACACGCATAACAGAGGCAGTAACTATTGGCAAAAACCCCCATTGAATCCCCAATACAGTAAACCTCAAAAGGCCCTTATATTGAATGTTTAGAAAACCATCTTAGAAAACTGGTCTGCTATGAAAATATAAGAACTTGAAGAGCGTTTTAAAATATACTTATCGTATATCGTATATTTATAAAAAATCTTCGACATTGATGTCGGTTCGACGTTGTTAATTTTACTTATTTCCTTTTATATAAAGAAGGTGCGAGCGTAATCAATGTCCACATTAAAAAAAAAAACCTTATTGAATACCTAAAAATCAAAAAAGCACTATGCGTTTTACAAACATAAAATTATATTGAGCGTCGTGAATGAAAAATGTTACGCATACAAATATGTCTTTATGTATCGATGTTACGAGTCTTGATCTACGGATTTATTTCGTTCTACGAAGATTAGTAGAGCATTATTTTTAGATAGCAAGTTTTTCACTTTCACCCATAAATAGTCATCTATAATCAAATAATATGCTCCTCGTACAAATTATATGGCGTTAGACCGGTAGATTCTACGATACTATTGGATTCCTCATTAAAATCGAATGACTGCGCGGATCGTGAGTATTATTATAAAACGTGAGAGTTACGAGAATAGTGCCTTACGGATAATTCGTATAGAACACACAAACTGGTGTGATTGCCCTCGTACACGTCAGCACACGTCGGCAAAATTACAGGGAGCAGTATAAAACTTAGCACTCCTTAGGTGTCAAAATTGCCATAATTTCCAGGAGCGACGTCCACCACGCCTCTCCTTAGCCGAGCCGACTTTTTGTCGATTTCGAAAATTTCAAACTCAATTTTTTTAATGATTTGTGGCCGCAGTTACGAAATTGGAAGATCGAAACAAAACCCCGATCGATCGTGTGAAAATTATTTGGAATTAAATCCCCTGCTTCTTCCGTTACTAAGTTTGTGATACCGGTTAACTTTTTTACCCGATTTTATTTTAAACGTGTCTTAAAGACACTTAAAGCCTTAATTAAAAGCTATACTAGTATTATAAAGCTGATGAGTTTGTTTATTTTGCCTGTGATTAAACATGCTCCGTTTTCCAAAAAAACCTTTGCAATTGATAAGCTAGGCTAGATATAAAAAAATAATGAGATAATAATATTTTTAATAGGAACATACGGTTTTTTTACGTTATTCAATAAGAATGACATTTTATATTAACCCATTAAAAATCGTTTATGTAGATAAAATTATATGTATATATGTTAAGATACAATACACCTTTTTTAGATATGGTTGAAACTGGGGACCATAGTTAATATTTTTATGATAATAGTATATGTGGTAAAGGAGACATATATACATTACGTATTCTAACTTAGTCCTCACCAACGCATCTCTCGACTCAAATCCTATATATTCATAGACTTGATTACAAATATGCATTGGCCACACTTTTACCGTCAAGTAAATTACACACTTGTTTACTACTTCTATACAGAAATACATAAATAAAAACTTCACCTTGTTATATTTTCTGATAGACACCTTAAATCTTTTACAACCGCCTTATGAGCTAAATTCATTTATTAAGCTAGTTACCTCCATTATTGATAGCTCATTTGGAGTTATTGTGATTCGATTAGTCCCGCTCTGATATCCGACAGGCGTCTTTGATTTCTGACAATCGATACTTTATTACGTTATACATACTTGACATCACGTATCTCAATAATTCATAATCGTTATCGTCCGCGTGTTAGATATCGATATTAATACGCCATGGTTATGGGACTAGACACTCCATCAATTTGGGTACCTAAAGCCTAAGATCTTATTTATCTAGTTGTAAGATAAAATGTAATATGTAATAATGATATGTAATATGAATGAAATATCTTGTTAGTTATGAAAATTTTTGGCACTTTCAAGGCAAAAAAAGTTATTATTTCAGCTAAAACAAATCGTCATCTTAAATTTCGTATAACATTTGTAATAGCAGTTGCTTGAGGGCTTCTGTTGTGATCAAGTCAATAAGGGGCTATTTCACGGTGATTTCGTTTGCGGCTGCACGGTTTCTGAACAGTACTGCTACATCTGCTTAGTGTATTGGCACACAAAATTAATTGCATGTTTTCAATACGCAACGGCTCGTGAAATTGGGTGTGTTTGGAGTGTGTCGGCGAGACAAGTGTGGCGACAGGCTAGTTGTCCGTTACCGTGAATTGTGCAAAAAGGGTTTTACCTGCAAGGAGTACACCCTCGAAAATAAATCGACTCACAAATGTTTGGTTCACGCAAA
Organism: Cecropterus confusis; assembly: GCA_018251515.1. NCBI lineage: Eukaryota > Metazoa > Arthropoda > Insecta > Lepidoptera > Hesperiidae > Cecropterus > Cecropterus confusis. The sequence continues at coordinate 9,036 of DWTU01001910.1, read as the reverse complement.
GAGTCAGCACGAAACTTTTCGACCGACGTTACGGTGTCGTCTCGCTACATTACACAATATTCACAATAGAGCCCGTCCTTCGATCTTCTTAAGGACCTTTCAGTTTTTTTCCCGTGTTTAATTTCGTTGTGTGTCGAAGTCAACAAAATGGACTTAGGGGTCTCTCGCCAAACTGCTAAACAATTGTTGCGTCACGGTCAATAGAGCACGGTAGATTTTTTTAGCTATTTTTTCAACTATTTCTACAGAACCTTACTAAACCGTTATTGGTTCGCCAATACCAAATTATGCGGTGTTACCCAAAGGATTGAATCAGATAAGCTGTAGGATTAACTAAAACAAATTCACAACATAATCCGATTTACGGGTAAAGATTTCTTCAAGTTAAAATTAAAGTAATTGAAGTTTCAAGTGTATAAAATTTTAAATAGCTTTCAAAGCATCATTTATAAATACCAGAAATCTATTTTGCTTCCGCTTAAAATTCTTAACGACAAAAGATGACGACATACTTATGCTAAGCTATTAAATGTATTGTGATCATTTTATCTAACTTGAGTACATGTCTATTAATACAGATTTGGTGATGAACGATAATATACTTATATGGAAGTTGCTGTTCTCGCGGATTCAGCCGCGTTTACTGTATCCCACAGAAACTACCTATCCAATTCTAATCCAGACTTTAATTTATCTGTGAGCCAAATTTTATCTAGATCCGTTACGCCATTCTGAGGTAATTTAGAATCAAATTTCTATCCATCAAAATTTTTGTATTTATAGTAGCATAGTATATTTTCCGCGGTTACATCCGCTTATAGAAAAATAAGATTATACTTTAAATTATAATAAGTTTTGATAGAGTAGATAAATTTTAGAGAAAAACCATTTATATTTGTTTAAATAAAATTGATTGATAATACTGAATGTATTATTATTTATTCTCAATCAACAAGCCATACATTTTATACTAAACAGTTGTGTGAACAAGGAAACAATAAATATAAGTTTCATATTTATAACAATCATATACATGGATATAATCTACTTTGAAAATAATGTAAAAACAACACAATGGGATTTTTTGGTATCTAATGTTTCCTCTTTTAACGCCTTTTGTGATAAATTGATTCCCAAAACAGATCATTATCTTCGATTCTTTTCTCATTAGTCTTGTGGTCCAATTTGCTAAAAAACCCAATAAGCGCTTTTTGTTAGCGGTAAAAACATACAAAGTGTTTCTTCATCGTGTCCCGAATTTGCCACACATATGCAAGTAGATTTCGGGGAACGAACAGAAAAAAATGTATGTATATAAATATTACTAAGTAAGTTGTCTGTAGAATTTATTACAGGATATAATTCTTCTGTAAGTAGCATCCTTGAGGCTCATGTATTACAATTAGTGACATATTTCGAACCACTTATACTTAATAATGAAAAATTTACAATCACGCCTTCGCCTGGTGTATCGCTCGTGCCATTAGAAAGATTTATATCTTTTCACATCAATGGTGATCGTAAATCCACATCCGACTTTACAATTTCACACAATAACACGATTCACAGAGAAGGAAATAAATGGCGTACCAATTATTCACGAGCTAGTCTACCGGAAGTTTTCAAGTATTTTATCGGTGTAACTATTGAGCCTAATTTTAAACCAGCCTTTCTCAAAGTGAGCGTTCACTCCTTTGTGGACTCAGAAGGCCTACGAGGGGGGGCGGTGAAAAACCTCGAGAAAATTGGGGGAAGGGGATGGCTGATTTGAGTTTTTTAACAGAAAATATGAATGTGACGACATTATTTTTGCGAGGGCTCTTTCTTTATCCAGGCATAAAAGAAAGACATTTTTCGCTGATTCATTTCAGCCACATATTTTTTTATATAATATGAGAGTGACATACGAGCATGCAGTCCACGTACTGATAACTGGATACTGCCGCCTATTAATTTCTGTAATAAACTCCAGATGTTGGTCCAAGTGGTGGCGATAGTGCCTCCGGAGTCTACACCACCACAAAGAGTTCTACCACCGGAAAATTTTCCTTTTTGCTAATAATACTATTTGAAGGATCTCTAGAAAGTAATTTATTCTAAAAGTGGGCTATAACTCACTATTGGTTCTCAAACTTATTGCTACTATAGACGCAATATGTTTGAGAACCTATGTTTTAGACAAATAAGAAACGTACAAAGCATTTCGGCATCACCTAAACTGAGAAGAATAGGAGATTACACCGAAATCCTGTTTTTGTTTGTTTTCTTTGCCGTAATGCTATTGTGTGTAGGGTCGAAGTAGTGGTTAACTCACGTTCCTGGCAAATAAGGCGATTAATACCATAAAATATCTACCTTATTTTATTTGACGTCAGTTATTACGTTTATTTTTAGGTAATAATATTTTTTACACGTTAATGCCTGTGAATTCTCTCACCATTCGAAAACAAATACGATCGCATAATACTTGGCAAAATGATTTTAAAAAACCTGCCATCTAAAACTATATTATAAGTCTAATTTATTAATTCTAATCAATTCAATACAATACATTGATTGTGCTATTTCGAATGAGGCCATAATTTAATCGTAAAAAAAACTACAGAACGTAGAAAACTACAGAACCTTAGTCTTTTAATTTGACATTACTATAATATAACGGTTTCTCCCATTCACCTTCGTTAAATTTAAAGGTTAAATTAGACTTGATTCAGCGAAGTTAACTTTGATGCTTATCGGTGTAAAATACAAGGATGCGCCCAAATTTTACAAAAGGTGATCATTAAGTCGTAGAAATCCCAAGCTCCTACCAGCCTGACATCCACCTCACACCTTATCGTTTGTTACATTAATTTTTCAACATAACTCCATGCTACTAAATTGAGTTACTAGATAAGACATAAAAGCATTGACTTCTGTATCTATGTTTAGGCGTCATCCTTATCAAAACTAATTATATGAATGATTGGTATAGTACGGGAATACGTGGCGATAAGCCCATTCAAACATACTCTATTTTTTACTCCCTCTTAATAGCCTCTACTTCACAAGTTCGGCTCATTCTTGTTATGTCCTAATACCATGAACAGGTGCGTTTGTACTGAAACCTGTTTTTAGAATGCACTAGTATTCAAATGCATTATGGCTATAATTAACATGAAATGTGCTAAATTCTGATATAGGAATAGCATTGACAATTTTTATACAATGACTTTGGTCATTAATACGGACGAAGATCAGCCTGTCTATAAACAGACCTCTATTTAAATCGCTCTATTATGCCTATCTAAATTATTCGAATTACTTTGCATTCACCCATAATGATATGTATTTGTTATCTCATTTTAACGTCTGAACCGTAAGGTAATCGCGTTTATCTGTCACATAATAATATGTTGAGAAACATTGTCGACAACTTAATTGAACAACCTAATTTGAATAGAAATCTTTTTCGGAAAATCTCAATTTCAATTAAAATACAGAAGTAATTAGATCGAACGAACGAAAAGCTTCCTATTAATTTCATATAGACTTACTAATTAGTTGTCTTGATAATTGATTAGAAAGTACCTTATATTTTGTAAATTTAACTAATACAAAAATAGATTGAGTTCGAATATATTATATGCAACAGTAATTGTACTTAATTAATTTCTAAAGAGATATTAATGTATGATGCTACTGAAAGGGCTTAATTGCTGTTTACCGTTGCTCATTTATTTTTAATTGGCATTAACAGATAGATTATTACACGTTTAATGGTTAACAAGACCTGTTTGTTACATGTTTAGTGGGTATTCTGTGATTATTATGCTGATATTTAATATAAAAGATGAAAGAATCTCGTCTTGACAAAGTAATAAAAGGTGATAGAATTTGCCGTGGCATCTGACAAGCTTGTATCAAAATACCAGCTGGTATCAATATATCAATATATATTCTGGCGTTACCCTAATAACTGATTAGTTTTATAGAAACCGTTGTTGCAATCCTCTATTAAATAAATTGGTTTATAATCAAATCATAGCAAATATGGCAATGTATCTGTAGAGATACGTTGTTAGCGTATACATGTGATTTTTTATAACTACCCTACACTATATTTGTGAGATTTTTTCAGTGTTTTCAAGACGTCCTTGGATCATAAGTGTTAAGAAGTATGAATATTTTTTGCCAAAAAAAAGAATAAATTCTGCCTAGTTAAGGGTTAAGTCAAGTTTTCGTAAAGTATCCGGTTTGTAGCATATTCTTAAATATAAGCTTATTGGAGGCTTACTGAGCGGTTTGGAAAGATTGGATTCGTGTTGGACACCAACCAAAATCATGGAAGACAATTAATACATCAGTCTTTTGAGGTCCATTGCTGGACATAGATATTGATGTTATACAAGTATTATATTACCGATCTCCTTCATTTTGTCCGTTAGTCACCTCCTAAGACTTCGACAGGACAAGAGGGAGTGGTGCTACTCACGACAAACACCACACGGAACAACTACAAGGGAAACGCGATAGAGAAAATTCTCAGTATTTTCAAACATTTAAGAGACCCTTGAACAGCAGAGAACGTGAGTAAAGTTGAAGTAAAATAGTAAGTGTATATTATTGAATTATTCAATTCATTCTAATTTCTCAGCTTACACATGAAAATATAAAGCAATAGCAAATATCCAAAACATAATAGTAATACCGCTACATAAAATATAATACGATTATTCGATAGATACAGAAACCTACGGATTTGCACCTGACGTACTTTGGGTTTATTTTATCTTTACTTTATTGTCCTAATGACGTCTTTTCCAGCCACATCAAAGCCGCACCGACAATGTGCCCGGACCTATGCGTTCGGGCTTCCAACGCGTGCCTCTAATCCCTATTGGTATAACGGCATGAACGAAACTGTATGAACACCTTACGCATTTTTTACATGCACTTTAAATTCATCCCTATAAAACGGTAGATATTTTTTGTGCACCTTCGATATTAAAGAGCGGTACTGCACTATGCCGTTATGTCGTAAAAAATATTTCTTCAAGTGTTACAGTTTTTTGACGTAACTGTCTCACCCCATACTTCCTACATAAGCTGACTACGAACTTCAAGGTGGAAGGAAGCAATACATTATTTTGCCCGATCGACATTATGTTATTGAATTACTTTCAAAATTGATTCGGATTTTAGGACTTTGTTTGCAGTGCGTATGCATCTGCTGGGGACCACTATGTTTTTTGCACGTAATATTGTTAAGTTGCTTGGATGTGGGCGCTTAATTACGGAGCACGTATAAAGATAATGTAATATAATCCTCGTTGCAAACAATTGTGACTGAGCAAGGTGATGCAGTCTCGATATAAATGCGTATTGCGTAATACGATCTGTTACGTTTAAAAGGTGACTCGAGATGAATAATATTGGCACGTTCCTGGATAAATTATCTATTTTTCTATTTGGGTGTTCGTTGTCATTAGATCCATCCTTTCGGAATTTGTACTTTAGGATCGCATGTTCCGTGGTCTTATTGTTTAAATAAAATAATACGAACGCAATCCTTAATCTCTGTCCTGATCACTGTACTATAAATTATCAATGCATCTGCATTGATATTCAGAACTTTAAAAGTAACCCTTTATGATTTCACTCCAAAGGCGCCAGCGTTAAATCTGTTTCTGCTTAATAAGAGGAGTGTTACGCACTACTGTATTCTGACTCGAAGGATGTATTCTAATGTTTTCAGAATACCCAACATATCAGTAGCCATTGGTAAGACTGATCTTAGATAGGGGTGATGTAAAGGTCCATAGGACAGATATAGAAAATAGAAGGTTGATAGGTCCATCATAAGGTGGACTGCGTTTTTTTTATTGGTCGGAGAATCAAACGAGCATGCAGTCCACCTGATAGTAAGTGGTAACTGCCGCCCATGGACATCTGCAAGCAACTTCATATAGAACAGGGGTCTCATCTGAAGTTGATCACAGATGCGTTGCTACTCCTGAGGACTAAGATGATCGCCTCATGTATATGTGAGCCGGCAACCACACCCTTCCAACGCAACGCAAGAACTACTTCACGGTAGAAATAGGTGTGGCGGTGGTACCTCCCCGGTCGAACTACACGAGCAAGCAGTAGTTCTACTGCTTGCTCGTTTATTAAAAATATATTTGAGAAACAACTTTTAGCTATTCGTCTAACCAAACATTTAAGCGGAAGTAATCTGTGTGTACCTATATATCTATCCATCTATTATAGCCTATATTATCCCGTTATGGTAACCACCGTGCCGTGCGAATCTTCAATAAGAATGCTCAATATTCATCGATTCGTGACGCAGATGGTAAAGGGTTATTGTATCTTACTGTGGGTTATTGTGAACAGTGAATGGTTTCAATAGCTCCTAAAGGTGTACTTGAACTTGTAGCGCGCGTCGTATGTTTTTATCCACGAACATGTTGTCAAACGTGAAACAATGTTAATCATTCTGGTTTTACAAAGCAGATGAAAGTTACAAGTGATCCAAATTAATTGTGGTATTTACTTTTTTCAAGCTAATAACTTGGGTACTGTGTCAAAGTTGTGCCGACTTATAATATATGTTGAATGTTTTAAAAGTCCTCCGAATATATTGCGTATTTTCAAACCGATTCGCAGAAGCAATTTTTAAGGAATTAAACGATGATGGCGTGGCGGAGCGGTCACCATACCGGTCTGACAGGCAGTGGGTCCCGGGTTCGTTCCCCGGCCAGACAGACATCTGAATGATGAGTTCAGATGTCTGTTCTGGGTTTGGGTGTTTGTGTAGTCGTCTTTGTGTGTCCATTTCATTCTCGACACAGGAGAAAATCCTATCTAGGGCTATGAGTGTAGAAAGCGTTTAAGCGTTTAAATGAATTAGTATATGATTTTTACGTACAACGAAAATATAATAAAAAAACATTTACCTAGGTCAATGACATACTTAATTATATAAAAAAAATGCAGCAAATTAAACAAAAAAATTGCCACGCTTTATAAATGTAAATGAGTTGTTAAACCTTAATAACATTTTTACTGAACAATCTCATGGATAAATTGTAGAAATGAATTTATAAAACCATTATTTCTAGGCTACAGTACAAGTGTTATTAAGATGTTGGCGGTATTAAGTGGCTGTCTTTGAGACGACATTTTATTGTTATTACAGTAAATTAAGAACTCTAGTGCTTCTTGAAAAAACAAAGAATATACCGGCCGTGCGAAGTTGGAATATGCAAATAATGTTCTTACTTTAATTATTAATATGGTATTAATGTATCGCCGCTACATCTACATAACTCGAAGATTTGCGCTCTCTCGTATATTTGATGAGTCGGCATCCTCAAAGAGCACGACGACAGATGACGTATCCGTTGCACAATGGCAGATAAAGGGGTGGAGTGCATTGCAATGCAATTCATAGGGGCACTTCACGGTCAGATTGTGTAACCCAACACTTCGCGAAACCCTTCTCGATTTCAGCACGTGTGCCAATACGGTAGGTAACATCAACTATTGTCATATTGAATGATTGATTACTCTTTTTACGAATTGCCCATTTTCTTCGAGTCGCAATGTTTAAGCAATCAGTCATGGTACCAATACTAAACTTCCATTTTTTTTCTAATAGATGTAGCAAGCGAGTATGCAGTCGACTTAATGGTAAGTGGGTACTGCCTCTCATGACAACAAGACAACACACATAACTAGATGAAATGAGTTGGGTAAAGTCGCCTACAAATGCGTTGTGACCCCTAAGAACCAAGTGGGCATACGTATAAGCATATTTTCCGTACCACATTATTTTACCCAACACACAACAGTCATTTAACCTGTACCTGTCTGATGCCAGAACCGAGTCAGCACTTACTTATTTGAAATAAAAGAAAACTGTATAAAACCAACATTAAGCATTCCTCGATATTGTTGTTTGAATTAATACACAGTTTCGAATAATATATTTTTCGTATAATCTTATCAATTGACTATGAATGCATTTTAGTTATTTGATGTGAACAGGCTCTAGTAATATGTCTTTTTGTCTGTTCTTATAGCTCGGGGAGCAAATAATATTCATACATTAAGCATACCGTAACGCATATAAGTACAATATTTGGTTAAGGTTTTCGCACCTAAGTAAACATTGCAGTTTGCCCGCCGGCGCCTGTAATATGATAGGCTGGTGACCAACTTTGACCATTGTTGACTAACTTACTAAAGTGGCAGTAATAAAAATGTTAAATGTAGTGGGTAAATTTAGACTTTACTTTTTAAAGACGGCATTAATAAAAACAAATGCAAACAGATGAGAAAAAATATTTTGTTTTAGCTTATTTACCCAGAGATAATGCCCGTATATGCTTATTTAAATCTAAATATTTATAAGAAATAGACGACTATAATTGAAGGCCTCGCAGCAAGTAACGCTTCTACGTAACGTCTCTCTGAAAGAGATTCAGGAAATTCAGGTACAAATCATAGTATTATCTACTAAGGTCTAAAATAACAAAGAAATACCGTCGTATTAATTACAGATTACAATCTTTTACTTTTAATACTTTTTGATTTAAACCAAAACAACTTGATTGGTTTTAAGTACCAGTTAACGTATTTATAACCGCTGCAATGTTTCATTCACCATATGCATCGATCAATCGGTTAGTCGAATGAAAGACGGCACTCGCAGTTGTAAATATCAAAGCGGGCATCGACAAGCATTCGAATACAGGTACAAATTACAGGGTCCCGATCACTCGAGATGGTGGTCGGTGATAACACGACATCGTCACTATAAAGACATAATTTAGTCAGCGCCCAACAAAAAGTACCCGACAGAACTAGATGAACGATGTTGCCTCCGCGTTTTAATTAACGATAGCGACTCGCGATTGAAACGTCCTGCAGAAAAAGATATAGAGATTAGTTTTGTTTTAATACTCGGTCATGTACGCGACTTTGTTTGCGTAGCGTGTATAGTGTAGTTTTTGTTATTTAAAGTAGCAAAGGACCAGTACAATTGAT
>DWTU01001909.1:0-12346 GCA_018251515.1 Cecropterus confusis | reverse complement strand
GCAACACAGAAATTTTGCGTATTCCCAAGCCTCCATGCCTAACAGGTCTTGGGTCCAAGCACGCCTTAGGTCCAAGCACGTTCACTCAAAAGGCAATTAAAAACCAAAGATATTGTTTTTTTATTGTGTCGTCTAAGTTTAGATAAAGAACTTTAAATTTGCAAAGGGGGTACTTCTCAAAAGATACGTAAATTTAGGTCCAAATAAACAAAAGCAAATAATAAAAAGAGCCATGTGAATTATTTATATTGGTAAATTTAAAAGTAAAGTAACATGAATAAACTACATACTACATAATAAACTGTATTTATTTAATAGTATTTGAATTTTACTTACACTATTTAGACAACAATTTAAATAATTGTAATTATATCCTATTAAGTTTTCTTAGGGATTTAGCAAAGATATCATTTAATTTTGCCTTAAATAGCAATGTAAAAGTTGGGTTAGTGAGTACTAAACTGAGTAGTTTAAAACGTCGACTTAAGGCACTGAATGGAATGACGGGAGATATTTCGTTTTGATTCTGGTTTAATAACTGTATCAAATCGGCGTATTTCTCTGACTACGGAGCTGACTAAAGCAAAATCTCCTTTTTTAATTAAACAATATTTATGACTATTCATAATTTTAAACATTTACTTGCGAGTGATAATCATTTGTAAAAGAAAATTGTTAAGATTGCAAAAAAACTAAACAGTAGTACACACAGTTCGAACACATTTGCGTCATAATATATTATTTATGCCTAATAACTGCAATGTAAAGAGTTGCTGCTTTCCGGTATGAAAGGTGTGGTAAAAGAGATAGTTATCCAAAGATTTCCAACTTACTGTTAGTCCTCAAGGGTAAGCAACTATCTATTTAAAGGTGGTAGAACTTGTGGTTTGACGCTGGAAGCACACCGCCACACCTATTCTGCCTAATAACAGCAGTTTTTATGCATTGCTGTGTTGTGTTCTGAAGGGTGTAGTAAGGGAGATATAGGTATCCAAAGCATTTCAACTTAGTCTTCAGGGGTAGCAACGCATCTGTGGCTAAGTCAGGTAAGACTTTAATCACATCTGGGGTTAAATACAGATATCCATGAGGTACAGTGCTGGCTGTTTTATTGTACCACTTTAAAAAAGTTACAATAGGGAAAACTAATATTAATATATATAAAATAAATATACATACATATATAATGTAATATATATACGTACAATACACATAATAGGTACATAAACTAATACAATACAATATAAAGATGAAATTATAGAAGATTAGGAGACAGTAGAGAAGTTTAGATAGTGCTCTCGGACGAGTTTTGTAAATGCGACCTTGCTGGGTACTTTTCTATTACTATTACTATTCTCATAAAGTATAGAGTACAATTATCTCAAATTACTTATCATATTTTATCACTATGGGTGACAACCCTACCAGTATCACGTCACTAGTGCGCCCCGATCGAAAGGATATCCGTAAAGGTCAAAGCAAGCATCGTTGGAGCCTCTCCGAAAACTTAACCTTTAGTATTTGCCATTCAGTCTACGTATTAAGAACAAGTGGGTACTTCTTTGTTTATTTATAAATACCGCTACAGGTTATCGGATTAGACACGGCAAACAAATATCTGCTTTACATTAATAATAACAACTCTAAACCGCATATTTCACGGGTGAACCAGGTATTCATGAATAAAGTTTAAATAATAACACTAAAAATATATTAAACGACCAGTAACCACAGTGTACTGCGAGCACCATGTTTTCAATTATTGGCCATTTTTGGATAAAATTGTATTTTTAACTTAAAATTGTTGAATTTTGAATTATGCGGCTTTTCCTGCAAAGGGATATAGTGCTTAAATGGGCATTACACATTTGTAACATAACGTTAAACAATATTGGGAAAAACAAAGAGAATTAAAACTAAATACTTACCAGATCATCCTCCCCGTTCTCCCAAATTTTCATGCTGAATTTCAAATCTATCGTTTATAACGAAGACAAGCAACATTTCAAAACAATGAACGATTTCATTATGTATCTATGTTGAAACCCGAATCTTCTAAACTAATGTTTTCCAAGAATGTTCAACATGAAATTTCAATCTTTCACTTTGATAGGAGATGATACCTCAAAGGCGATATATGCGCTTCTTCCGGAATTCAGATGTTATGAGATTAGAAATACACAGCCACTTCTAAGTAATACGAGATGTTATACAATAAAAGAAAAAAGACAAACTAACTGAGTTCTTCTCAGTTAGGTCGGGTTTCAATCCGGTAATAGTTTAAGAAAAAATATTGTAACTGACAATTTGTAACGGTATATTTCACGACAAGAAAACTAAAAGGAACACATATGTGTTATGTAAGCTTCCTCCGGAATTCAGATGTTACACGTAAACGCATTCTATTAGTAAAGCCTCAAGCATCTTGCATCAGCGATGCAAGGTGGGGACGTCTCACCAGACACCCGTCAAAGTTGGTTAATCAGCAAATTACCGGCAATGACCCACAAATCGAGTTAAAGAACATTTGTGTGTAAAAAGTTCGGTGAAAATTTCCGGCTTTGTACCTTTTTTGGACCTTCTGCGTATAATTTTCCCTTTATCCAGTTTCTCTGGCCTTCGAATTGAAATTAGTTCATGACATATTTCTTTATATCTTTAAGTAGACACAATGCAATTAAGTGTTATCTATTTAACAACTGGATCGTTAATTTAACAGAGGCTAATCTAACAAAACACGAAAAAGAATGACAAAATGACAAGTTACTAAGCAATAATTCCACGATAAAACAAAACACGTGAATCAAATACAGTAGCGGCATGCAATCATCAGAAAATCATTACTCTAACGCCGCTTTAGTCGCACAGTAACATTACGAGGTAAACCATTATGAAATAATAAAAATTGCGATAACAAACTTGATTCCACAAGCGAGGCCAAATAAGGAAAAATGACGAGAGCGAACGATGGTTTTTTATACACATATTGCACCGATCATAAATCAGGATTATCTGACGTCCAGAAACACTGTGATATAACCCCAACACTCGTTTCAATCCAAACCAGTCTCGGGTTAAAATTAATGATAATCGAATAGTTTTATGACCGAGATAATTTCGAAAAATAGAACCTACTAAATATATAAAAAAGTAAAGACCGGTCTTATCTAAATAAATTGTTTTAAAGAATATTTAAGACTCGATTAGTTCCTAAAAAGATATCTTCAAGAACCTATCGACCGAATTAGCGCGAGGAATCCTTATCACATTTTTATATACGACGTAGATTGTATAGTTTAATCGCTAAGTTTAATCTCTTAGAAAACTCCACTAAACTGCTCCAACGAAACACAAGTTATTAGACCGGCTTCGGTACGAGCCACTGATGCAGAAAATAAAATCTGATATTGTCGTGCAATAGACCCGCTTGACAGTGTTATAAATGGCTTCTATTAATTTGCGTAATCTCGAGAATTAATAAAGCAGAATTATTTGTTTATAGATAATTTAAATTTAAAAATCATTGGTATTATTCAAATGTGTGTAATCAATTACACACATTTGTGTTCCAAGTTAAGCTGAAAACAAATAAAAGCGTTGTGGGTTGAAAAATACTAAAACACGAACATTTTATCTTCTCATTTTATAAAGTGATGAAATTAAAAGTTAAATTCCGAACGGTTGACATCGGTAGCAAAAAGTTTCAAAAAGGGGTGGTTTGTGACAACGCAAACCGAGTGAGTGACGCTAATAACAAACGATGCTCCGAATAAGGGTCACGACATTCGCTTGTTAATTATTCGTAACTTCTAACAAAATTAGTTCGGGGCGGGAAAGTTGGGAAGATTCATTATAGTAGTGGAGCATTGGATAATGAGTTGGGAGTCTTGCAAGAGATGCGAAAATTGGCGACCACGGCTATCATCTTGAGCGTCAAAAGTTTTTGTCTTAACTTGTAACAAAATTAATCACGCCAAGAAAAAGTTATAAACGATTCATCAGGGTATCTTTAGTGTTGACCTTTGTTAAATACCTTTAAATTGGGTTCATTCCTCGGTTAATGTTAGTAGCTCCTAAGTCCTTTTTAAATATCTCCTACCATTTGTTTGTATGTTTAAGAGTAATTGAATCAAGAGAAAATTAATTTAATGCAACATTATATCTTAAACTAAATAATAGTTATTATACTTAAATATATAAAATTTTTGACTTAAAGACTATTCAATCAATGTTGTAGACTGATTAATACCTATAGGTTTTATATTACAGGTCTTCTTTTTTGATTTATTGATTTGATAGTACTAAATTCTATTAATCTTTACCCCAAAAAGAATGTTAGTGCGTAGCAGTAATTAAATATAATAAATAAAATAGGTACCGACGAAAATTTAAAACGTGAAAACGGTTATACTCGAGTATCAGAATAATAATAAAAGAAGTTAAATATACGTTAATGGATCTAATAAGACACGACATCAAAAGGAAGTCGGTCTGCAGGCTGCAATTATTGTCTTAATGAAATTAAAACACTCTCGCGGAGAAAGAATAGTTGTTTTGAGAAGCCACTTACGTTGTAGCCGCTATACCATTCAGGATCAGCTGTGTCTACTTTTAATCTAAAACTATCTAATTTACATCCTAATATAACAACCAAAACCCAGTAGGTCACTAGTTCAGTCGTTTTCTTAGTAATAAGTAACTTGATATCGACAGCTGATATCGATATTCAAAAAGCTGTATACGATACCAATTGACACCCAATATCAACAATGTATGCGACATAAGATATTTATTGAATTCTTCCGGGACAAAGACAAACAAAACAAAACAAATCACGCCGAAACCGAACGTAAATGGTTTTCCTTGAAATTTAAGACGCATATACTCAAAAGTTCAATCCGTTCACGTCGTATTAGATTTTCGTGTCAATGGAATTTTACGTATTATTGTCTCGCAAAAGAGCCTGTTTCTTAAAAAGGATAAAGGAACACCAAGAGTAATATTATTTTCTTAGGTCGTGTAGAAAGAGAATCTTATATTATGAGCGTAATAAAAACTTGAACCTTATTTTTCTCTCGTTGCTTTTAGTTTTCCACAAAAGGATGTCGGGATGAAAAATATGTTAGTATTAACGATATTAAAAGCAGATAAGTTCTAAGAATATTCGAAGCGCATCCATTTGTTTTAAGTACTCATTCATCTGATGAATGCAGAAACATATAGTTTGTTTTATCGACTGTGACAGTGGCATGCATCTCGGAGATTTTGCTAGATAGATGAAAACGATTAAATGAAACGACATGAGCCATTTGTCAAAACGTGAGTAACCCGAAACGATTTATTTCTACCGGCGACAAATCATCGCTTTATCGGACACATTCATAATCCAATTAGACTGGAACTTGAAAAACAATCTTGGCTGGACTGATGCGGCTTCAAAACAATACGTTTAAATAAGAATATTTGACTACATTTCTTCCGCATCAGCGTCAAAATTGCTGGTAAATTCGTTATAAATTACGCATTACTTATTAGATAACTTATGTACTGTTAGGTTAATGTTATTTGATCGAAACATTTCTTAAATCTAACATCTGCGCTTCAGCATTAGAGATAGTTAGTGTTGATGAGTTGTAGAATCGAACCGGTAAGTGTACTTGTAGCTTTACTGTTCGGTGACATTTCACTATACCGAATCAAACGGTGTATGCTGAGACAAGTGTACGAAGCGGGTCGGTATAAATATCAAAGAATCCGCAGCACGACGAATCAACAAGTGCATGAGACGGAGAAGGCGGCCCGACCGCCGAACGTTCTCCCGTCGCCGGATTTAAAGCAACTAGTGGAATTCTAAGACGGAGGCAACGATCGTGAAAACTGGGCCGGACATGTGAGCTGCGGCCGTGACCACATTACAATCACTTTTCAATTAATAAAGAACCAAGCACCTGCAGAATGCAACTGTCACTCGGTACAGCGTTCGCAATACGCACGCATACGACGTTCCGATCTCACTTGGATGCACTTCTCACGTCGGTTAAGTATGTTTACGTGCTTACGGAGTAATAACACAGGGCACAGGTGAACAGGGTGCGCGTAGGGCGCGGGGCGATACTGACGCGTGCGTTCCGCGCGACGGTCGGCGCGGCACTGAGCCGACGTCTGAGCGCTGGAGTCGTCGAACGCTCCGCGGCGAGTGAACAATTCGCAACTTGAATACCTACGTAACGTAACTTAACTCCACAATATTTTATAGTTTCGTAACCGTATTACTCGATTACCGTGCGCCGCTCGCGTCTAATCGATGTCACGATTCGGGTGCGGTCCTTGGGCGATAGAGCTTCGAGATCGAAAGCTTTGGCACCGTAACGAGGGCCCTACGTCGTGCTGCCTGCTCGCTTGCACAACATAATATGCATACACGCCGCCTCCTTGCCCGAACACTCGAGCACTCGACCACAATTTATCTGGTGAAATACTGATTGGACCAGCTCACTTCGTTATGTTTACGTTCACTAGTTTTCCGTAATACGACACCGCTATAAAGCTTTCTGTCGGGACGGTTCAAGTAGGATCGTAAAGTTTAGTTAAGAGTCCGAACGACCCTATTTCTAGCCGCCGTGGATATTTTTAGATTTAACCCCATTCAGACGTAGCAATATAAAATTATATTTCCCGTAGTCTTCTGACCGTAGCAGAACTAACTCAAAACTAATCTGACTTTGCACTCGACGAACCGGTGTTTCTAAGAAAACAACCGATAAATTGAGTGAAATTGATACTTGAACGAGCCTTAATGAGGTCAACATTTTTGTCTAATAGTAGTTTTCGTTTTATGATAATAGAATATAGGAAAATTTTACTAGACTATTAGTGTAGTAAAATTTTCGGTTGGTAATTTTCTGACACAATTATCAAAACCGTGAACTTTTACACTGTGGATATCTAAAGTATTAAAAAAGATAAATCTTTATGCGAGATCCTTTTTATAAATCCTATCTGTTGTGAAAGGGACTGAATATAATTATATTCCAGAAGATTTTCCGAGAACTGCTAGGAATGACAATTAGATGAAAATAATTCGTGAAAAAATGTAGACGACCCCGATGATCCATAAGCAATAGTGCTGGAAATTTCGTTTACGTTCTTTTGTAACAAATAATCAAACAACAGCACTGAGCAATGATAGTTGAATGGTTGAAACTCGACCTCTTATTCGAGGGTTTGGGGTTGGAATCCCAGGCACACACAACTTTTTTTCTAAAATTAAATGCGTATTAGAAATAAATAAACACTGCTTAATCATGAAGGAAAATATCGTGAGGAAACCTACATGCGTGAGAATCAAAAAAAAAGGTTCAAAGGTGTGTGAAGGCTACTAATTCGTACTTAGCCAGCGCGGTGGACCATGGCCGAAAACTCTCTCATTCTGAGAGAAGACCCGTGCCCAGCAGTGGGACGACGATGACGAATGATGACGAACCATAAAACACAACAAAACTCACAATTACCTCATGTTAGCGATGTTTCAAATATTTAAATTACCTCTGAATAAATAAAGCCCGACAAATTTCAGCTTAAACAGGGAGTACAACTTTTCGTGGTTTAACTGCCGCGGGACTACCTCCACGTGTATATTTAAATGGCTTATGAAAATAATATAGCTTTTTACAAAAATATAAAATTGATGTGGTTTTCTAAGGCAAAGGCACGTATATAAATTGTTCCAACTTAGTCCACGGGTTAGCAACTTTCCTGGGACGGATCTCAGGTAGAACTCTTGTCCTATATGGAGTAATGACTTAAAAGATGGACTAATCTCTACCTTTACATTGAAAAAAATAGTATTTCTCACGAAAACATTCTAAAAATGTCGTAATATAGTACTTTTAAAATACGTAGGTACATCCACTTTTTTGCAAACGGATATTAAAATATACAATATACATATTTTTGTTTTTTTTTTTTCTCCTATTTACTAGCTAGGAATTTACATTTTTCTGACGCCGCTACTTTCATATAATTAAGAGGTGGACAGACAGGACACATGTGATCTTAGTACGAGTTTATTGCGTGGCCTCAAAACAACCATTGTTTGCGTTTTCGACCATCAATGTATGCATCTAATGATATGTCACATGTCACAATCCGTCAACCGTTTAGCTGTAGCGCGTGCCAAAAAAATTGACACACATACAAACCCTCGAAAAACATTACCCTCCTTCTGACGTAGTCGGGTAAAAATTTGGCCAATTATTTTCCACAACTTCATGCAAATATCGCACAAATGAGGCACATGAACAGAAGAGACCGATCTGAAAACTTGGCAAATTGTGTTAAATACTTGAAACTAAGAACGGAGTCCATCGTCTAGCGACTAAAGAAGTAACGATTTCGTAATAGAAAAGGACAAACGTAATTGTTACGTCCCTTTAGTAACTTAAATGGACCTTAACCTTTTAATCAGCCTCTTAACAGTGCATTTTAAGAATTTCGTTTTAAGAATCTCCCCAACATACAAAACCCAATTTTTATTTTCATTTTTAAGTATCTCGCCAACATTCATACGATAGCGTTTGAATTTTAGCGAGATTTGGCGTTCATATTTCACAAAACGACAATTCCGTATTAGATCCGTTTTATTCCGCACGTGCGATGTGTCACTCAACGCAGTCGGTTCTTATTTAACTACTTAGAAAAAACTTAGAAGGCGCAAACAGGCAACACTACGGGGGAAGTTTATTCAATACAAATATAGACAAGAATGAGGTACAAGGGAGATTGACCTCAATTTTGGACGTCGGCAACGGCGACAGGGCGCCATGCCATGAATATTCAATTCGGCTATAATTAAAAGTCGCCCCATATTTTACTTGGTAGGACGTCGACTAAATCATCGCAAGGTCGCTAAGGAGCTTTTGTTGATATACATATTAATATTTTTTATAATTTAAGAAGTATCAATCGAGCACTCAGATGATAAGTCATCACTGCCGCCTTCAATCACAGATGCGTTGCTACTCCCAAGGACTAAGATGGTCGCCTCGTACAAAAGCCGACAACCATACCCTGGAAGGTGATTGCCGAAATGTAGTAGGTGTGGTTGTGGTAACTGCCCCATCGAACTATAATACTAGCGATGGAGTAAGAAAATCTTTTTTTTTAATTATACTGAAGTAGCAAACGAGCATGCAGTCCACCTGATGGTAAGTGGTTACTGCCGCCAATGGACATCCGTAAGCAAATTCATATAGAACAGGGGTTCTATCCGAAGTCCATCACAGACGCGATGCTAAGCGCATCTGTGATCGACTTCAAAATGATCCTGATACAGGCATCCAAATTTTAACTCTAGTACCTAAACAAACATCGAAGTTGTTTTATAGATAACCCCCGCCCATGTATAAAACGAGGACAGTTAGACTATCTTTATTCATGGAGAGTTTACGAAAACATTTCTCTTTATAAACTGTTCCCCATTAAAATCGGCGTTTGACGCACGACTAGGGGTATTGGAAAACCGTGTCTGTGTGGGCAACACGATAAACCCATATGCAAATGCCCGACGGGGCGGCGACGCCGATTTACGTAGACGTTGATACAAAATAATAGGTAGCGTGGAAAGTAAAATTCTTGTGCCTACGTACGCGCTTGGTGATATACTTCTTGGGCAACTCAAATTTTAATATATTTTTAAAGTGATACTTCTTTAGAATCGTGAATGATTAAAAATCGATGAAACAAAGGGTCACGTTAAAGAAACAAATACATAAATGCAAAAGATTAAGTCGGCAAGTGAATGAGATATAATTTACTGATAAATTTAATAGAATATAATACTCCTGATACTCTATATCCATCTCAATCTCTCGTGGGCTACTTTTCAATAGTTTCACTTCTGCCTTGTGTGAATTTCACACACACACTTCTTTAATTCTTTAATTTTGTGATTTTTTTAAATTTGAAATAGCTAATAGCTACCGATCATGGAGTCGAAGAAGTGATAACCGCCTCCTATAAGGTCACAAATAGATGCTCGAGTCTATTTGTGACCCTTTGGATTAGGATTTTGAATTTTGGGCAAATAAACGTTACTTACCTTTGCTCATTGATGGACAAACCCAGAATTAGTTTTCTCTGGCTAGCAATCAGGTAAAAATGATCCACGTTGGTAATAGACAAGAACTATACATTTTATTCTAATGTTATCACGTGACTGTGTACTAGTAGTTACATATTCCATATTTTCTTATCTTTCCCAGTTTAACCTTAAGGGCATTTCTTCTTTCTTTCCAGTGAAATTGATTCTGTGTGGTGTTGGTCATAAATAGTACCACTTCCTCTGTTCCCGTGGATGTCGTAACAGACAACTGAAGTCGAAATCCAGAAGATGGGCAGTAACGTCTTACGTATCACGAACACCTACTGGGGTCGCCAATGTCAGATGACTATTGACAAAAACCTCTGCTAGGGAAGGCCCGAACGTGATCAAGAAAATAAGGGCAACGTGCTGATAAATGATATGAACAT
Source organism: Cecropterus confusis (assembly GCA_018251515.1). Lineage (NCBI taxonomy): Eukaryota > Metazoa > Arthropoda > Insecta > Lepidoptera > Hesperiidae > Cecropterus > Cecropterus confusis. The sequence continues at coordinate 1,816 of DWTU01001909.1, read as the reverse complement.
TATAACAACTTTCTTGACTCTGGGGGTCTTCATATGAAGCTACAAGAAGTCTCTACTTAAACTCTTTTAGTGTTGCAAATATCAAAAAAAGACGACCTTCAATACAAGTGACGAATGTTACTGATTAGTGTCGTATTTAGCACGAATACTTGCTTAAATTTATAAAAAGAAGATAATATTTCGTCCCTTTTTAGCTTTTGTTACTTCCATCAAAACTGGTAGTTTTTCTACCATGAAAGTCCAATGTTGTATAACGAACTATATTTTATTTATTTTTTGTGCTATTTTTAGCTGCCCACTAATTGAAAACCACTTAATAAAAAGTCAAAGGTTAACGAAATAGAATTATTATAATTATTGGAGCATTATGAGTGAGATATATAGTGTTGGAACATAATAATGACCGGCTCCAGTATAAAGGTGTAAAATCGAGTCACCGCATTAAACGATGCTTAAATGTTTTAAATTTCACTAAATATATATACATTTGGCCACTTAATACTCGTATATCGGCTCTCGTAACTGTTTTAAAAAAATCTTGTATTTGATAATAATAAATGCGCTCATTTTTTATTACTTGTACTCTTTCGTTGACACCCCTGAAATCAAAAATATTTTTGTGAAGTTAAACTTCTTTAGAATCGTTGTGATTTTAAACTTGATGAAATCAAAATGCGTTATGAAAGCGGTTGTCGCCGCTAAAAGTAGGTGGCGCTGTACCCCTTTCTAAATCGCACTTACGATTTTACATCGTAGGTCGTATAAGAGCTCAAATTGGTAGGTATATGCGGAATTAGATCGATTTTGAAGTTTAACTTCTTTTCAGTGTAAATTGCAAAGACACTCGTTTTTTCATAAATTGATTCATTAACATGTGTAAAATGTGCTATTAATTAAGTAATTTTCTAAAATTTATTATAAGATACATACAGCATTTACACGAAGTAGATGTTTGGAGCATTGAGTTGAATAGTAGAATAGATGCGACCCTAATATGACCCCTCTGCTTTGATACCTAAACCTTTCTTCACAAATATGTACTACTAGAAGTACGGACAAGTTTATACAAGTAAAGAAAGGGATATACTTATGGATCTGCAAATCAAGCATCGCATATTGATAGTAACTTATGATTTTCACTATATTTTTCATATTTTCAAATTTTACTCCGTAATAACTGGATAAATTTATAAGGCAGACTCAGTTTATTTAAACGCATGAAATGACCTATAATAATCTAAAAAAATTTAATATATCTATTATTTTCGTAACGAAAATGTACAAAAATTTCATAAATTTTAATTTAACTTTAAACTTTACTTTAATTGTATCTTCAATTTTATTTTAGACACAGAACTATTCATAAAATGTAACTTAAAGCACTTATAAAATGTATATGTTCTTTATAGAAGCGTTTTTCTGAGAGGAATTTAATTAACTATCAAAGTTTTTATAATTAAATTTAACTGGAACATTATAACACGATGCTTGCTTCTGTATAATTAAATAACGACTAATTAGTTTGTGCTAAGCGTTATATCGAATTACCGATATTTTTATGCAATTACATGTATTGTGATGTCAGTCAAATTCATACTAAGGAGTGATAATGCTTCTCAATATTTTCCTGCTGGTTGTAAACCATTAACGCTGATAAAATCTTCTTATATTTATGCGACGGCGTCAGAAGGAGAATAGTGTTTTTCGAGCATATTTATTTATGTTTGTTTGTATTGGCTTGACGGATTGTTAATTATCATTGGAATCGTCTCAGTTTGCAGAGTGACATAGGGTACATAATTTAAAAAAATGGCGC
>DWTU01001908.1:0-12348 GCA_018251515.1 Cecropterus confusis | reverse complement strand
GGTTATGAACGAAACTGGACAATACTTTATTTTATAATGAAAAAAATTACGGATTCATTGAAAATAATTTCACTCGGCAAGTCGGTTAAAAATTATAATACCTTAAAACCTTAGTTACCTTAAAATTATTGCAAATTATAGCACAAAGCCACCGTAGTATCACGCAGATACTACCTACGCAGGTTGGGGAGTAAAGAAGGTCGTATATATTCGTTGTTTTCAGTGACATATTTGGCAGTCCTTGTAGTTTATTTATAATTTATGTTAAGTTTTTTCCGCTATTCATCCAATATTGAGCCACATTCATAAAGGATACTAATTGAGTTAAAAATTTACGTATATCATAAATCACTTTTCTTGTTTCATTAGTTAATAATGAACACTAACTTTCAAGACTAGCGGCGTTAATACTGATAACATTTATCGAATTGGCCAAATAATGCGTGTGATTCCTTTGAAAACGAGTGACAGGGCGCGATTGTGTAGAGCCGTGAACGGATGCGGCGTGCGGCGCGCGATGAGCGCTGGCGCGGCGTCGGCCGACAACGTGGCCTGTGCCGTAAGCCGTTGTTTAGTAGTCGAGAAGCGCGCGCGGCGGGCGGCGCGGGTGCGTTTCTTTTTTGTTCCCCGCGGATTCCATTGCCCCATGTCCAACCTGTAAGTCCGGCAGTTTGCCGTGCGTTGACCGCGCCTTGCCGCAAAGCGCAAAGCCGTTGGACGACTACGGAGGACGCTTTCGATAGCTCCCGTAAACCATTAACTATGCTCTCGCCCTTTCTCGATTCCACGCTTTCCTATATCGTTCCGTGTCAGCTTCGATAGAAATCGGAGGCGTTTACGATACCTTACTCGTTTTTATTAGTATTCCTTACTTATTTTAACATTACGTTATCATTAATCAGGTTCACACGAACGGAACATCGACACGACCGATTACTCTGTTTTGATATGTGTATCCTTTAATAGTAAAAATGAAAGGTCTGGTCATCGCAAATTTGAGTCTGGATACAAAAAACAGTTAAGATAGTTTGGGGCATTTTTAGAATGTATGTCTAATATTGTATCAAAGCGTTATTACTGATTTTATATTTTAAAAATATATTAAATATGTAAATAGGCAGTATTATAAGACAGTTCAGTCTTTTTTCATTACGATCTATCTACCCTATGGAAAAGTCAGTAGTAAGTTTTTTAAGTATTATTTTATGTGGTGCTTACTACGGTATCAAAAGGTATGCATTATCCGTTAAATGCATGTCAATTGTCATGTTACATTAGTTCAAACGCATGTGTAACCGCACGGCACAGCTAGTGAAGTTATCATAAAAATGTACGAACTTTATATTTAGACAAACATGACACACGTTAATTATTAGGAAGATAACTGGTTTTCTTTTGGAAATCAATAATGGACACTTCATATCAAGTGGTTTAAAACAAGTGTATTATTATTATTATAAGTGGATTTTGAAGCACCATGAGGAGGCGATATTGAATCTCAAGTAGATACATGAATCCACGCGGTTCATTCACCCATCCTTAATAATCGACGCGCTAAAATGTCATTGTTATAATTTGATTATCATACGAGAGTACCACTTAACTACAACGAAATTTTGTTATAATACGTTACTGGATATGAGTCCTGAATGCCTCTTTTGTTGTTCATGTAATTTATACAGTATTGAATCAAATAATAATATCACATGCTGTTTATAATCAAAATGACATCCGCGAGAGTTCCCACACGCAGTTTTCAAGTCATATGCACGAGTCTTGACATATACGTAAACATTACTCTATCTTTATGTAAAAGACGCTCTAAAATCGGTTCAGTCGTATCCAGGACTACCGCGTTTCGTTACACAGATTTACAAAGATTTTAGTAACAGATTTATTGATTTAGTCTCTTGTAAATGAACAATTCAGATGCTCTTGCATATTTGTAAAGTAATTTTGAAGTTACCGACAGAATTATTTTTCTAAAACAGTATATAGATTCCTAGTAGATACAATTTTCTAGGTTGCAAATCCATTACGAGATGAAAATGTTACGAGACCAGCTGTCCCTATGGAATTATCTGATTAATTGTACCTACACATATGTGTAGAGGAGGAAAATGCTACGGAGCCCCATTTTATATTTGACAAGTACCTATATCTTTTTTATCTTCCTTGCGTATAATATCAATGAAACTCCGCCTGTCTCTATTATAGATGAAACGATAACTGTTTGGCCTGATACCGGATATTGGATATTCGGTCGACCTTCATGCCGGATATCTGGCCATCTAATTTCAAGAACTGAGCAAATGCCAGTCACTGTCATGTCAGTCTTGTCCACTATGCCTTTAGCCATCCCCGGTACAAGATCGACACCTGCAAACCTGTGCCCATAGTCTAACCCAGATCTTCAATTTTTTTAAGGGGGGCAATAACAGAAAAATGCCGCCCCCGCCGAAATTAAATTTATTTTTACCATGCCGTTTGCAAAATTCGCCGTTTGAATTTACCGCCCTCTGAACTTGCCGCCCGGGGCTTAGACCCCGGCTTGCCACTCTCTTAGATTCGGCACTGCCCGTAGTATGAGTTTCTTGTTGGTCTTGTCTTGTCTTGATGGGCGAAAACGTAAAAAAAACATTGTTTACGTTTTCGCCCATCATTGCGTTTACATTCTGTGGTATGGCGGTAAAAATAAAGGCAATGTACATTAAAATGTATGGACGAAAACGTGAATAATAATTATCGTTTTGAGGAAACAATAATATCGCACTAAAGGCACTGACAAAAGCAAAAGATTATTCTCTGAAACCGGCCTTATTTAAAAAAAAAGCTTAATTGCCTTTTTACCTTTTTATACCGAGACACTATTCACCATAGTGTTTTTAGTACATAACGAGTACTCAGTATTGTTTTATACGTGAATATCGCCGACCACTGTAAAGCGGGTCATAAATCCAGTTTAGCTTTTTTAAAAACGATTGTTCTAAATTTATTGCTGTTAGTAATTGCTTGTTTGTGTTAAATCCTGCATCCCGCCGGATAGTAGTTTAATATCCGGTATACGGCCGGATATCGCATATCCGTTTCATCTCTACTCACTGCATCGCCAATTTAAGTTTAGATACAAATGTAATTTTTAGAATATTCTAGTCTTTTTGTATGTTGGATTGATATAGCATTGGATCCGAATAACACACTATTATACTGAATTTAATCTAAATGATTGATAAATATATATATAGTCCATGTCTTCCGGTAAAGTTTTACTTTATTTTATTAAAAGCCTTCTATTTTACCACAAGGTAAAATTACTTTATTAAGCAAAAAAAAGAAACTGTATAATACTGTTATTTAATTATATTTCACAAACGATGTAACGTTCTAAGATTTTTATGTTCTAAAAGTTGTTTGTTATTGCCTAATAAGGCAATAACAGCACCTAACAGTACTAAGGCTACTCTAAAGATTACAATGTTAGGTCATAAACTTCAATCGGTATTGTTCAACTTACCGGTTAACAATCAATTAAGACTTTGTTGCATACCGCACTACGGTTTAGGATTCGTAGTGAGTGTATTAATGTATTTTTTATTTTCGTTCACAGTTGAATTTTATGTTTATGCGTTCAGATGATGCAATTGCATTCAGTAAATGTAAATGTGGGTTACAATTACAAGGAATCTAAGTTTACATTATCTGGACTACGTTTATGTTACTGATTTTATAAATCGTTTTATGGTAAGGGTAAATTATACACGAATAATTAATTTTTATCTTTCACCAATACTAGGCCACAAATTATACTCCACTGATAAGGTAAAGTAAAAGGCTAAACCGAACGCCTTTTAAGGCTCTACATTCCTTTGTACTATTCCTTTTGCTTCCAAGAATATCGCCACCTATTGCCTTCCAAATATTGTCTATAAATTATCTTAAACGGGATGTATTAGACACGCTAAATTCCTACATAAAATATAGTACACTGTATTTCGAATATTTCTACATCTCATTTTTTTAAAGTTTGCTTTGGTATAGTAGTTTCGTTCAAAGTATAACTGGCGATAAGATGCGAGCGGTTTCATGCAAGTTCATTGCAGATGGCGTCATTACCAATTTAGTTGTTGTTACAAGCAGTAGATGTGTCAGTTATCTAAGTGGTAATATAATAATGAAGGGGCAGGAAGGGGATAAAGCGGATTGCCGCGGGAATGAGATGGGGCGAGTGGACGCGACGCGGTTGCGCGCGCGCCGTTCATTGATGCGCAGGCGCCGCGGCGGGCCGGGGGGCGGGGGAGAGGAATGCGGCCGCAGCGAGCAATGACCGCGCCAGGGTCGCTTCCTTTACGAGAAGCGCGGGCCGTCGTACTACAGCCGATTTCCCCGCCCGCCCCGCTCGACCGTACTACATGGCCCTCTCGGTGCGACGCGCGCTTTTCGACCCGCTGTCCGTTAGAAAAATTAAGTGCGCCGCATTCCGCGACCGTTTCGGTGTCTCTCTATCACACCTCAAGGTCGTACATTTTCCGTTTCATTCACCCATTCTATGGTGCGCACTATAGCGCTACACTGTATTCAAAAGATGAACGCTCAGCTTAAAGTATGCGCTTCAATGCGTACATAGGTCTGCGAATTAAAATGATTTTGTACCCATTTACTATAAATCAGTCTCTATGCTCCAAACATTTATGTTTTTTTTTTTTTACAAATATAGAACAAGATAATACAATAAATAAAGGATAAACAATATAATACATTAAGAAATAAATCTGGCGGTATAGGTACCTCTAACTACTTACTCGTAGTGAAATTACTCACATGTTCCTTTAATCTTGTATCACTTTTATGTTATGAATAAAATAACCAGTCATTCGAATGCTTCTTACGTTACTACCTATTTGTATAAGTGACAATGTTTATCTTATCAATTATGTAAACTTTACATTTTCTATATACATAATTATGTTATAAGGATCAAATTTAAGAGCAGTAAGTCTAATCGCGTAAGTGTGTAAAATACCAGCCAAAATAGTCACTGCATGCATACAGAAGTCGTCTAACAAGCAAACAAAATTGTGGGGAGTACTGCGTAAAATGGACTATTTTCATAGAATTATTTTTAAAACTTATATTTTCCATATAGAATATCAATATTTGTTAGTGTATTTATTTTGATCAATAAATAATTTAAAAAACACTCTATATGACTAAGTTATACTTTACTACATATATTCGTAATAATAATCGTAATAATAAATCTTAATTACCAATTACTTTTTTATTTACACTTACATGTCATAAAATCCGCCGGTTGCCGGCTCACTTATGTATGAGGCGACCATCATAGTCCACGGAAGTAGCAACGCATCTGTGAAAAAAAAATCAACACGAAGTAACAAGTGAACATTAAGTGTACCTGATGGTAAGCAGCTACTGCTCTCCATGGATATACTCTACTCTCCATGGATATACTCTATTCAGCATAATCAGCTTCTAAGCACCATTTGTGCCTTCGATACCGACCCACAAAGGCTTCTTACACTATCTTTGACATTTATAGATGAAATTCGAAACCAAGTCGATTATTTTCATCGATGCTATATTGGTTTGAATGCAGTGGAAGAGTGAATTCTATATCACGTTTGCGCAATATAACTTTGTCTTAGAAATAAATATTTTACTGAAAGTGGACTGCGGAAATTTTTTAGATATGATTTATATTTATACTGATATGGTAGAATTCATATCAGTATGTAATTTCTTTATTACCAATACAACCACCATTTGCGCTGCAACGTTGTATTTTTTTTTATCAGACAAGTAACAAACGAGCATGCTATTCACTTGATCAACTTAGGCGTGATGGGACCGTGGAACCTCCCTGGTTGAAACTTACTGGCCATACATTTTTTCTAAATAGCAGTTGCTTTTGCGTTTTGAGAATGTAAGGACGTAGCTCCTGTCATTGATTTGTCCACACTTTTCAACCGAAAACTAAGTTCCCGTTAAGGTCATGTTTATTTCACTATCATCAAAATTTATATAATGATCCGATGAATATTAACTACAAGCCTGACCTCAAAGCTATGCCGAATAGGGTTTAGCTATCAAATTACTCATTATTTTTAGTGTAGCCCACTTCCGTAAATGCAACAGTGGAAAATAATTTATGTTAGACTACCGTGGATTTTGTCTGTACAGAAACAGTAAACTGTAGTTTTGACTCTCGCTCTAACTGGAGTTCATTGTCAAAGTGTACGGTTGATGTATGAATCAGGAGGTAAGATGGCTGATTCTTATTCAAAAATAACATCCATCCAAAAACATTAGCGCCACTATAAATTAACAGAAAGTGTGTTTGTATGCGTTACTAAGAGGCGGCGTCGAACTGGCCTAAGGCAGGCTTCTACGAATCTGAAGATTCCTGCAACCTTTTCATTAGACAAGTAGGTATGTTAAGGAAAAGATATAGATATTTCCAGATGATAAAAGTCAATTCCATTAATGATAAACTATAACAACAGTTACCAGACACAGCAAACCTAGTTTTCTTACACCATAACTTGCCTTGTTAGATTAATAGCACTTTGCAAAACTCTAATTCAACAATCCACTAATAACTCAATATAATTACGATAAATCTTTGCCGAATAAATGTTCTTGTACTAAGTTCTTCATCCGGGTAGTTCACAAATTGCCGAGAATCGTGAAACACCTCTTATGTTGGAACATTTCTAGAACATCCTCAGGTGTCAGTGCATGGTGCAGGTTGCAACATTATAACTAGAACATTATCTTGGTCCTTGTTTTATACTCCATGCTCTAAACTACGCAGTAGATATTGCACTGTTTTCACAAAGCAATTAGTGCTTTCGTTACTGAATACCTCGTTAAAGTGAGCGTCTGTCCTTTGTGAAGATGTCGCCGGTAAAGTTTCGCTACGCTTTATTATAAATTCCTACACCGAGTGAGTAAATTCAACTTAATGTTTGAGAGTCGCTGAACTGCTTTCTGCATTTCAATTGGTTTCTCAAGTTCCGGTCTTTGCTGAGAACGGAATTTATTAATTTATTTCATACAACGTTAGTTGTGAAGGCCATCTCTTAGGACTACAGAGAGAGGTAAGGTAGTTAGGTAAAACTTTCTTGTCTATTTGTTACCAATCACAATTAACATAAAACCTATATTGAAATACGTATGAATCGAAGGAAAAGTAACATTGTCATGTCAGAATCGAAAATATAAGCTGTGAAAGATATTCATATTTTATGATCGTAAGCATAAGGAGGAACTGTGGAGGAACTACTCATCGCTTTAAACAGATTAAATTGTTTAACTCTTCAATTGAAATAAGGTTGCTAAACCATTACCAGTAAATATTTGCTCAGGTTTTTTTTTATAGTATGGAAGCAGCAAACGAGCATGCAGCCCAACTGGTGGTAAGTGGCTACTGCCGCCCATGGACGTCTGTAATTAACCCTAGGTAAGCTCAAAGTCTCACCTAAGGGTAGCCACAGATGCTACCCCGTTGCTACCCCTGAGGACTAAGATAGAATGCCTCGAAAAAGTATGTCTCCCTTACCACACCCATCAGACCAGAATACAACAGCGCATAGCACTGCTGTTATTAGGCAGAAATAAAATGAATGACTCTAGTGCTTGTATTTTTGTTATACATTCCAACTTAGCCCTAAGGAGGACTAAAGGAAATGGAATGGAAGGAAATAAGGACCGCTACAGAGGGCTTCTATACGATGCCCTCTGTAGCGGTCCTTATTTCTATTCCCTTCGGAGCGAAAAGACGTTATGGGTCGTGCAGTGATAACAAAAAACTTTAACAAAATGAACATATGGTTGTTTATTAGGTACATACTTTAAACATTGAAAACTTTCTTTAATCGTGACTGGTACGCCTTACGAATTGATAATTGAAATCTTTTTTTATTATATTGATCTATGCTAGCGGTCATGTCCGCGATAATTCATATGAAAAATGGCCAAGTGAGAGTTGGACTCGCGCATTAAGGGTTCCGTATCATTATCTATAGAAAACGGCAAAAAAGTCGTTTGTACTACCGGAGCCCCCCTGAAATATTTATTTTATTATATTATTTATATCATTTTTTGTTATAGTGGCAATAGAACATTATCTGTGAAAATTTCAACTTTAGCTATCACGATTCAGGAGATACAGTCTGGTGACACAGAAGGATAGCGGAATCTCACTAACAGGGTTCCGTTTTTACCTTTTGGGTACGGAACCCTAATTATTGTTGAACTTGCAAGCCTAAAATTACCCATGTGTGCTATCGACTACCCTGAAAATTCTTTATCTACGTCTCTACTTAAATCATCACGGCCGTCATAAGTCACGTAATATACAAATATCGTATCGATTACATAATTGGTATTACCTCAATATAAACACTGAAACACTGAACACTGAAAAATATGATATTTGTACGTGTAACTCAAGGAAATTCCAAATAAACTTGACAAGAGTTCAGTGGCATCCTTAGTGGTTGTTCGGAACGCGACGCGCCCAACCGGACGCAGGCCGAGGCGTCCTGCATACTCGAACCACAATGTAGATAGAACCACATTAGCATCGGTGTAGGTATGGATGTGTAGGTTGTTTGTGTCCCACACGGTGCAACGCGCGGCCCTGACGTGCCCGCGACCGATGCGCGTCGATGTAAACACCAAGCAAGGTCGACCGCCTTGCGATCATCGCATCCTAGTACTTTGTTACTTTTACGAACGGTGCATCTCGATGCAGCGAACACTGTAAAAGCTCGGACACTTCATTTTAATTAAACGAGTAATTTTATAATAAAAACATTTATTAATGTTTTTCTTATAAAGTTATTAGCATAGGGACTGCAATTTTGCTAATGTGACGTTAACTATTTCATTGCAGCAAATAATGTACTTAATCGGACTCACCTAAATGGAATGATTAGTAAAAAGCTCTACAGTTACCCTTGCCCTTAAGCTCTGCTAGCATTTGTAGGTTTTGTTCTAAAATTAAATCTTTGACTAGTACGCACATACATATATGGAATTTGGATATGATCTTAATTTTAGATATGTTTTTATTTATGTTTATATTTTGACAACACTATACGTTTTAGAAAACGGCTAAAACTATAAATTAGGAGACTAAGGTGTCATCTTTTTAAGAGTTTCATCATACATTAACATTTTCCATTACCTCCACACCTTTTATTTAACATGAAATCCTTAAGGGTATAAAATGGGATAAAATACATTAATGGAATCTCACTTTGTAAATAAACAGCCAAGCTCGATACGAACTCGCACCCGGAGAGTTCGCTACCACGAAATTTACATGTTTCAATTTTTTTGTATTTGTTACCATACAGAAGTATATGGTAACAAATACTGTCTACGTGTTACGGTTGCATAAATAAACTGAAAAATGTGGAAAAACACCGCCCTTCTTGTATTGTACCCTCCTCAATTATTGCATCTTTTTTATAAGTATTTGTTTTAGCGTCCATATTCATACATACTCTGTAAAAGTTTCAAGAAAATATCGATTTCGTTTCAAGATAAAAGAGTTCTGCGACTGACGGAGAGACCGCAGAGGTCTACTAATAGGGTCCTCTTTTTACAGATTAGGTTCGGAATCCTAAAAATATACACGACTATATATAACATTTTTCCTTTTGGAAGTCGGTTAAAGAATTTATGGAATTTAATTTTCCGACCACAACACCACAATTGCGCTAAAAGTTTCACGTATGTATACTCGTAGGTAATTATTTAAGAATGTGCAAATACCCTAATATTAATTATGTCATAGGTTGTATTTTTATTTTAAGTAGTGCGGTCAATACATAGGTTTAATCAGGTGATTATTCGGTTCCACTTCGTATGTACCCCGGATTTTCTTATCTAGAAACCTACGAAGGTAAGTACAATACATGGGTAACTTACCTTCGTTAGTCTCGAAGCTTTAAAAATCCAAATATTTGCATTTTATTAATAGTCATTCAATAATTATCTTTTTTTTATGACATTTTGTCCATTAAAGATTAGATAGGAGGTGTAATATTTAAACAAAACGGAATTTAACAATACATAATATTCCTTTGTACCACCGATCTGCGTCTTGTCTTAAAGATTACCCGTTATATAACTTTACCGAGGAGCCTATTGCTTGTACAATAGTGTGCGTTGTAAAGGGAAAATTCGTTCAGTATAATTTATTACAGCCATTCATTGGCTATGTTAACAAGAGTATAGTCGGCAGATTTTGTGTTTTTAAAGAAACTGCAAATATAACCCATACGAGTTTGGCACAGAGCGAACTATTTGTAAATAAATGATTGCCATATTTATATTCAAGAATGTTTACTCCTTTTCTTTAAAAATTAATGCATTTGCTACACAACTACACTCTGTTCTAGTGCTACTGGCGGATCGTGAGTGAGGTTATAAAGGTCTCAAGCCTCAAAACTAAAATCATGTATTTAAACCATTTCGTGACTTTTTTAGGGGCGGTATATCTTCAGATCAGATATAGGATGACGACTTTTTAATTTCAACTATTTTTTAATGAAACTAAAGCCCTCCTGAACGAAAATTGTAAGTATAGCAAATGTGAACGGCCTCTTACGATGTTTTCGTGCTCAATAGTCTTTAATAAAACATACGCTATCCTGTTTTTTAAAGAGGCGGCGTCGCATCTTGCAGCGGGATGCGGTTGCCGTAAACTCCACGGTCAATATCATCGTTTTTACTGCTTTAATTTGATTTCATTGCACTGAAACCTTTTTGTGTCAATAATAGTATATTGTAAATTATTTCAACAGTCCTAATTACTGTAGAACAGTGTATGTAATTAAGCCATACCTAGCTAATCTGTGGCAATTTTCGCACAATATATTAAAGATAATTAGAATTTGATTTATCGTCTAACAATAAACATGTAAGGGTTGATTATTATAATATAATTATTACATGTTGATGGCTAGTCAAAAACGAACATTAAATTTCGAATGAATTTTAGAGGTACAATGTTATAAAACAAACCAAATAAACAAAAAACGTGTTTATTAACTTCCATATCAGTCGTATTATTGTAAAATATTTTATAAAAGATGACGCCACGTATTATCATAGAAATTGTTATTATTTAGATTCAAAGGTAATAAAATGTTTTACCATTGTATAATTTAAATATAAATGAAAATTATATCGAGCAAAAATAATAATATTTGATTGATTGAAATAAACCAACACATTTATAGACTTATATAATTTTTAAATCTTGCAACCGTTTCAAATTTATGCAATAGATAATATCTTAAATGTTGACATTTTTGACGTCAAATTCCATTAAGTTCATGCTTTATTTTTTAATTATAATTAAAGTACAGTAAATTAGACCGTGATTTAAAATGATGAAATCTAAAGGAAATGAAAAAAAAAAATACTCGATTAGTGCAGTTTTTCGGCCATTTTTCTTGACACATACTAGGATCCGCACTTACGGACTCACCGACGTCCACGAAAAAAAATTACCGTATATATTTTTTTGATATTATTTAAAACTTAGTATGTTTTAAAGTATCTATGTTTTGTAACTGAACACGGTTTTGTAACTGAACTAAAATATCTTTTAGCCTCTAGTTTACCGTCTGAGGGGTTGATTTTCCAAAAACGGTGAAAACTATAATGAACCCTTATAAATATGTGATACCCAGACATATGTTTAAATAGATGATTGTATTATCACCGGTCCTTGATAACCGTGTAAAGCCTCAATCCGACGTTTTAAAGTGGGTAAAATTCAAAGATTTCGTACATTCAAACATACAAGTCAAGCTAATATAAAGCTTGTAAAGAAGTGTTCTTCCTATGTACTCATATTATCCTGATAGTGAATTATTACTATATATGTGTATTGTTATTAGTATATGTGATCAATTTAAGTCAAGACGATGGCTTGAAATTGACGAAGCGAGAGGAGGGGACAATCGAACGCTATGCGTTCGACGTGCAGTATGAGCTTTAAAATGGAGTTTGTATATTAATAGAAAATTCATGGAGGATAGATTTCCGTGAATGCCTCCAGAAAATACCCTCTAGACATAATATATATAAGTAGTATATATATAGAAGTTAAATTATCGTTACTTTCGTCTAAAATACGTTTACTTCATTTTCATCACTCATTTATCTTGTATATTTTGCTCAACTATTCCCTCACGTCTTAAATGGTCGATAAACTCTAATTTTGTGACATACACTACCGTCCAAAAGTTTGGAAGCACATCTGTTATTGGCCAAAACGAAACAACACCTGCTATAGGCGGT
>DWTU01001907.1:0-12350 GCA_018251515.1 Cecropterus confusis | reverse complement strand
TAACGCCGCATGAGTCATGTTTTTTCGTGCGTGCAGCCAGCTCTATCGAATTATAAGACGTTGTCACGTCAAAAACAATTACCACAACTGAAAGGGTAAGGGAATGCATCGTGGAGAAACCTTTATTCCTGAAAGATCGTATAAAAGCTTAGAGATGTATGAATTTTACCAATACGCTATTGGCTAACGTGTTAGATAAAGTCCTAAACCAGGAATTCCCAACTTGATCAACTACTGGGAACCGACATCGGCCCCTTTAGAAACCGAAAACCAGACCATCGTGACGTTTTCAAATTAGTAGGTATTTTGTATCAATAGGAAAAAGTAGAGATAGATTTTTTAAAGTGATTTAGATAGGGCGTATAAGGTATCAGATCATTTTGGAAAAAGGGTTCTTTTGCCCAAAATACTTTGACAATCCCTTGCCTAAGCACGCTTTTATAAGCGTTAGGAAAAGACCCAAACCCAGCAGTGGGACAATCACGGGCTTACGGCGATATCACACAGATTGTTTTAGCCAAACCGAGCCATCGAGTGTAAGCTCAAATCGTTTTAACTTGTTTTCCGACGTAAAGCTAAAATCGTCTCTCACTAACACTAGATTCCAATTTATAGTTCCCAAGAGAACAATTCTCAACACGAACGTTAGTTGCACTATCGCGAAATAAAAGCAACTTAAGAATAAAGGCAGAATGAGAATCGCGATTCTCACAAAGCCCCAATACACCTATAGCGGATTGTTAACAAAGTAATGGAAATCCCAAGCTTTAATAATAGAAATGCCACTTTAGAATTGTAGCACAAATAGGGTTGTGCATCATGGTTGTGCAAGATGCTATCTATGTTAAGGATTTTTGTAATTATAAATAATTACAGCAATTACAAATATTATCCCATACAATTGTAGTACAAGTAATTTAAAATTATTTCAAGTTTTTGTCGATTGGTATTTTTTTAATAGACAAAAATTTTCCATTAAAAATCGGAACAACCATATTTTTTTCTTGTAATATGGAAGTAGATAATGACAACAATCCACCAGATGGCAAGTGGTCACTGATGCTCATCGACATATGTTACTGGATTCATATAGAACAGGGGTCCTACTTGAAATCGATCGAAGATGCGTTGCCAGTCTTGGGGACAGATGATCGCATAAGGCCGCTACTATCCACACGCTTAATATAAGATAAAAAACATAAACGCTTTCTATACTCATAGCCCCACACTAAGATTTTCACCTGTGTCATGGGTGCCATGGACACACATAGACGGATACACCCAGACCCAGAATAGAAATCTAAGCTCATTATTCAAATGTCTGCATGGCCGGGAATCGAACCCGGGACCCACTGCGTGTCAGACAGGTATGGCGACCGCTTCACCACGTGGGTCGTCTAAGACCGTCGCTTAGACCGAAACGCAAAAATTGCAGCATGCTAGAAATAGGTGTCAGAAGTACCTTCCCAAGCTCACGAGTCTAATAATTCCCTTTGCTGGGCACTAAATACCCAACCAGTCTTGGAGAAGCCACGACCATAGTATGCCATGCGTTTTTTCTTTGTTTTTAAACGAAAGAAAAAGGCTAGTGGCCCTGTCAGATGTTTAGAGGCCTTCGATAAAATTTAACGTTTGCTATGCAGTGTAAGGGAATGGCGTACCCTCTAAAACGGTTAGAGGTTTAAACGGTCACTTGTCAAACTAACGTTATTTTTTTTGCTATTTTTTTTATAATAATGAAGTACTGAACGAGCATGCAGTCCATCTGATGGTAAGTGGCTCCATCCACCCATGGACATCTGTAATCAATCCCAGATAAGATCAGTCTTATTTGAGGTTGGCCACAGCTGCGTTGCACCCTTGAGAACTAAATTGGAACGCCTCCGATAAGTATGTCCCCCTTACCATACCCTTTAGACCAGAACACAGCAGCGCTTAACACTCCTGTTGTTAGGCAAAAACTAGAAAACGAAGTATTCAATGTCGAGATGGTTACCCGAAATAAACTTTTTATTGAGACGGTAAACTCGTAAACTACATTTGACGCAGAAACTAAAACAAAGCGTTACGAGTTCGTACATAAAATAGTAAGCGTCTTTGCCTCAAGACGAAAAGAAAGACATTTTACACCCCACTTTACTACGCAAACATCTCCTGCCAACTAACGTCGGAATAAACCCAGCTGCTTGTAATTCGATATATTTTTAATAGGCAATACGTATAGGCAGCTCTATTTCTACGAGAGGTATAACGTTAAGTGGATTTTTTATGTTTATGGCATAAATATTATCTCGAAAGCCTTAGTCTCACTTATGAATAATATAATGGTACCTGAGAAATACATCTATATGTATATGTATGAATTTAGACTAATATTCCGCGATAGGAATTAATACATTTTAATATGTTACGGATACTCACGATATACGGTTTTTTAACTTTTTACCGGTATTTCGACCCAGTTACATGAATCGTGGTGACTTCGAAACTATACGTGTTTCGCCGTGACATATTAAAATATGTATTTGTGTATTATGTTTGCTTATTTTCCGAAAAGACGAGTAAGTAAGTAAACGATTAGTTTCGGTACTTTTGGTCCTTACAGCCGAATAGATTGAAAGGCGAATAACAAGAACGGTTCGACTCGGAAGGTACCACCGTACCACCACACCTGATTCTAGCGTGAAGCCGTACACGCTTTTCAGTGAAAGGATAGCGATCACGTTTAGGCAAAAGGAGCACAGGTAACCTCCAACCAGGTAGACTGATGACCTAAAAAAGACAGCGGGAAACCGTTGGATTCAGAAGGCACAGCACCGGTTGGAGTAGTGCCGTTTAGGGCGGCCTATGTCCAGCAGGCTGGTGGCAGGACATGGTCTGAATTTTAAATATAATATAAAATAAATAAATCAGAACAAACATAGTATTAATAAAATAAACAAACAGAACAAATTTAAATATAGTACAAAAAAAAAAAAACAGGACAAACGAATGCATTTTTTTCTTCTCGGCTATTTGACATCTTGCCAACGGGAAGATAATTCCCCATGTCGGCGACATGGTGTCTGCGCCTCCCTTGTATGGCTTTGGGAACATGTTAGAGTGCTTACAGTTCTACCATTTGGTGACAAAAACATTATCGTTAGAGGATAATTCTTATATTTATCTGACGTTTTACCCGACCATGTCAAAAGTAGGTTAATGTTTTTTCGAGAGTGTATATTTGTATACTTATTTGGCAGGCTCTACAGGCCAAACAGTTTGACGGATGTTAACATATAAGGTATAATATTTTCCTTAAATAGGTTACATATTTTTTCAATATAGCGCCTGAAAAAGGCAAAGTGAAAGCTAGTTTCATCGTCAACCCATTATTGTTCCAATGTCCCACTGTTGGGCTCGGGTCTCCTCTCAAGACGAGAGGGGTTTAAGTCATAGCCCACCGCGCTGGCCAAGTGCGAATTGGTAGACTTCATACACCTTTAAGAACTCTTTTTTCCTGAGAACTTTAGGTGTGCAGGTTTGGTTTCCTCACGATGTTTTCCTTCATCATAGAGCAGCGATAATTGATTTCTAATACACATATCATTTGTCACCTTCTAATAATTCTTCTTTCACATTCTAATAATGAATGATCATATTATATTGATAACAAAAAACCAAATTATTTGTTATAATAAATAAGGATTGGATTTGGATTTTTAGGAAACAAATTCGACAAAAATAGACATTCAGTCACGTGACACTGAACAGCAATCAGGAAGCATGACGTCACGCCGTGGCAAACGCCATTGTCGTATATGACATCAAAGTAACATAACAGTTGTCACAATTCATAAAGTCTCGGTTTGTTTAGCACGGCGTGACGTCATTCAAGACGCCATGACAGACATGTGCGTTTTCGAGGTATATTTAAATTTAAATTTTAAGACGCAAAATATTTATAGTAATTGTTCGATATTTTAAAAAATATTCTTTTTTCGTTTAAATCCGTAATGAGGTAAAGTAGAAAGCAGTTTTTAAAATTTAGACAACCGACCTATTACATAAAAATATATAGCATGTTATCTAATAATTGTGGAATATTAAATAACCTGGATTAACATAAGAAACTTACCTTGCTCTCCTTATTAGTGACAAGTCTACTTAATACTACTAAAACTAGCCTCCGAATCTCCTCATACAATTTCTGAACATCTCTATTCTCATGTGGAGGTATGTATGGAGGATTGGCTTCCTGAAGAAATGACACCAACATATCCACACAATGTGGGTTATGCAGTATTGTGCTCCAAAATCTGCAAGAATTTCATTTCTATAGTCTTCAAGTGCAGGCAGAATAATGAATATATTTTAAGTTTACAATACTAAATGAAATTAAATTTAAGCAGTGGTTAAAATATCAAGAGGTTCAACAGAACTACAATTGCTTGATAAAATATATCACATTATTAAACAAAAATTATATTATAAATTTTAAAAAATTAAGCTCTACTGAAGAGACATATGGGTCAAATTGTTACAATTTTTAATAGCTAACTCCAATGCACTAACACAAGTAATAACAAAAACTTTAAATAAAACCCTATAGGTTTTAATTTAATACTGATTTAATTTGTATATTTTCTTTACAGAACATTCACATATTTATAATGAAATGTCTTTATTTTTATATAGATCTACGAGTGCACTTACAAATTGTCATTTACAATATTTTTTCTTACACTACCATCAGATCAGAAGATGACCTCAACTAAGAAGATCTGGCAAGAAACTCAGCTGGTATTGATAGAATGGACCTTAGAAATATACATGAATTCTAAAATCACAAAAGTGTGTGTTAACTCATTGTTTTTGAATAATGAAACAAATCCAGTAATCCAATACAGAATACATTAATCATATTTAATATTAATTAAACAATGTCATTTTTATCTATAATATATATAACAGTTGGGGCAATTAAAAGTTACCTGTGGTGTTCAAGACCAAGCAACCACTTTAGATTTTCTAAAAATAGATCCATCCTAGATTTCCACGCATCAATTGCGCCAGTGATTAGAGAACTACCAGAAGGAGGCCTCTCAAACATTATTAATTCCCTTTTGTCCACCCAAAATGGATCCTGAAACCAATGTTACAACTTTTAAGGTGAGTGAAGCAGTTTAGTCAATAAGAACCTTGCTAAAAGGACCTCTTTCTCAAGACTAGGTGATTTTGTTCAGCACAATATGTCTACATAATAATATAATGTTTATTACATTATATGTTTACTAACACTTTATTATTATTTAGAAATTACTTTTACACAGCTTACAATATTTAAAAATAAACTCCATGTTTGTCAGCTACTTCAAGTGAGAGCCTTAATATGATTCTTACTATTGTAATGTAATGTTACATGACATGAGGCATATCAATGTTATTGTATATTTTAAATCTACATTACATAAAAGTATAACATTGTTGTTATTATTCATAATTAACATCATATTGTGCAATAGTCATTGAAGTTATTAATCTTTAAGACATAAAAAGGAACTTCTGAGTGGAACATAAAAAAATTAAACAAATCCATGAAGATTGAAAACCTTACGGATAGTTCTAATAAACATTTGAGAAGTTTTTTCATGGCATTTAAAGTTATTTGTAACTTTTTAAAAGTCAATAACTTAATTGTACAAAAAACTTACCAAAGCCTTGATATGTCGTACAACACCAGAATTAGTAACAGGTAACGTTAGCTTTTCCACGGGCAAGTTTTCTGGGTTCTGAAAACATAAAAATGAAAAAATTGTCGCGTAGCACTTTTGCCAGGCTCATTGCGGATTCTTACATGTTTGAAAAGCTATGTAGAATACTCACATGAAATTCGACATGCTGATTACTCATTTTATGTACAACCAAATAATATACAAAAAAATAAGACAATACTTAATTAAAACTAAAATTATAAGTAGGTTCCGCCTGTATTAATATCCGCAAGCAGACAGAAAACCAGACGTAATATGTCATTCAAAATGTCACTAATGTCAAAATCACCTTCGTCAACACACGCTGAATGCACTGAAAGACAGACCGCGAATCAGCTTGCAACTAAACTATTTTTTTAAATAAATTTGTTCAATAAAAATATATAAGTATTTACAATGTGTTAAATTACATGTAAAACTCTTGTTTATATAATACCCTCAGAGTAGACGTTTGTATGCAAAATAATATTTTGAATTTTGACATTATTGAATTTGTATTTTAATTTTGATCGTGAACTGACACACTGTTGTGAACTTGTAAGAATGGTTAACATTTTAAAATTAAATCTAAAAGCTTTTTTTTAATTGTCTCCTAACAATTCAATGATATAAACAGAATGAAGAAAGCAGGTTCAGATCCTAAAGTCAAGAAAACCCTTGTTAGAAATTGCGAACGGAAAACACAGCGGGAGCGAGTAATTTATGATGTGGATGCATCTTCTTCGAAGACTGCTCAGAGCTCGAAAGAAAGTCAACTGGAACACCCAACACTGTGTTCGAGTGAAGCATTAGCAAAGTATTTGGTGGATGCAAAAAAATCCTTGCCGTCCGTTACATCGGAAGAACTAAATGTTGACAAAGGACAGCTTACTGCAAAAGTATGATAATTAGTAAACTTATGTACAAGACAAGAGTAGGAAGAAAGTGAGAGTAGTCCAGTAATATAAGTTTAGCTCTTTCACGCCAGATGTCCTGGTTGGAATTCGTATTAGTATTTATTTGTAGAAACTTATTATTGAACACAGGGTCACCAAGTCAGTGCCAATGTAACAATGTTTTGCCATAAACTTGGTTTGTGAAAAACTACTATTTGCCAATACGAAGCAAATCAAAGTAGCAAAATTTGTTAAGTCGAAGTATAAATTTAAACTCGCTGCAATAGCATCACCATTATACTTATTTCTGTTTTATATTTACAGTTTTAAGTGTTAGTGTATACAGTATTAAGTATTAGTGTTATATATTTACTGTTGTTCTAGTTTAGAGGGTACAGAAAAAAACATGTACAAGTGATGATCAAACGAGTTTTTTAAGCTAAGTGAAGCATCTGTTACTGACCTGATTGAACATTGATTTAGGGTTGGTTGTAATACTTTCTACACTCAAAGCCCCAAAGTAGGATTTTCTCCTGTGCCATGGGTACCATGGACACAAAGAGGAATACACAAACATCCAGACCCAGAACAAAAATCTAAATTCATCATTCAGATGTCTGTCTGGCCGGGGATCGAACCTTGAACCTATATCTGACTAAATTTACTTTGCTTTGCAGATGACAAAGAAGCTGAACTTCCATTTCAATGACAGGATCTTCAGAAACTTAGTAGAATTGAATGCTGATACAGCTAGCTTGAAAAACAAAAAAGAGAAGAAACCTGTCAGGCCAAGCAGCGTAAAAAAGGATCTAGAGCCAAAAATAGAAGATTTCTTTGATGATGAGGATGAAACTGATATATGTCCTAATATACCTGTGATGAAACATAAATTTAAACCTGTTCAACCACTTGAAACTGGGCAATTACACAGAATAGTTGCATCCTTTGAATGTTTATGACAAAATAAAATAATTACAAATTCTATTAATTGTTATTATTGTTTTCAATACTATGCAAAGGAGTCATTTTAATTGTTAAATATGACGACCCACATGGTGGTGCGGTCACCATACTGCTCTGACACACAGTAGGTCCCGGGTGCGATTCCCGGCCAGGCAGTCATCTGAATGATGAGTTTAGATTTCTGTTCTGGGTCTGGGTGTTTGTGTGGCACCCACGACACGAGATAATCCTAGTGTGGGCCTATGAGTGTAGAAAGCGTTTATGTTTATAAATCCATTATGATAACAATATAAATTAAAATGAAGGCATTCATGTTATAAGTTAATTATGGACTACTAGCTTATTCCCGCGACGCCGTCTGCTTCGGTCATGTTTACTACGGTAATGAGTATCCCATGTTTTAATTCAGGTCATAAATTATCTATGTGCCAAAGTTAAGCGGAATCCAACCAGCAGTTTTTGCCTAAAAGAGTAACAAAGGCACAAAGTTTGTGATGATGTACAAACTGTCGCATTTATAATATTAAGTAGGCATACATAAATACTAGTATTTTTACATCTTTGTAATCAATTAAATTGTTATCTAATAGTGTCTAAGGGACTAGGGCAAGTCTATTATTTAAAATGTTTTACGGTTTTGGCTTAGCGCCTTTAAACCTAACTTTATTAGTTCGCGGCCATCTTTTTGGGAAGTCTAAGTATTTTAAGTTGACACATATGGAATTGTAAAAATATATTCTGGAAATCCATTAACGTAATTACATCCACACGACGTAATGTAATATGGGGTATTTATCATGAAATATTTCAAATAAAAGAGCTAATTGGGGTATTACCCCGGTTGAAATAGTTATTATGGTGAATACCCCGATTGATTTTTTCTATGTAGCATTTAATTAAGAAAATCACAATATCCCGCCAGGATCTTTTGAAAGATGTTACCAGCATTCTTATTTAACGGTGAACGGAAAAATTTTCCAAACAATAATAATTTAATTTTAAATGTACATATCTTATATTAAATTAAAATATATAACATATTTGAAAACATTTATAGTGTAAAAGCAATGTAACTCTATTTTAAAACAATAATAGTTACAGTATTTAAAAATTTTAGTATGGCAATATAATTTTTCTACCGTTCAGAAATTACGGTTTCTACTATAACTTTGCACCAATAGATTTTATCGAAGTATTGATTGAGTCATAAGTTTATCATTAATCACGTAATAATTGTTACTATAAAATGGTATAAATACGTAACGAATTCTTTATTTACAATTAGTTTGATTAGGAACACGCATTGACTCGCTTGTTCTGTTCTGTAGGAAAGGGATGCTGATAGGCGCGTCTCTTCTATCACCTGCAGTTTGCCAATAATTTTGTTTCATTCAGCTGATTCAGATTCAGTCAATTTCCTACATTTGATCGAAGTGGTTGTGGCTTCGGTTTTAAGTGGCGTAAATCCTGAACAAAACCTATTTTCCTTTTAATTAATAAAAGAATATCGCAATGGCCGAAACGGAAATGATATCTAATTGTGAGAATAATGATCAATTCTTTGAGGGTGTCGAAAAGTTAATTGAAATTTGGTTTACGCCGGCTAAACACGCAGACCTGAGAAAAATTACTCGGTGAGTACCTACAGGCACTTTTTGTACCCTTTTTACCTTTTGTACCCGCCAGTTCCTGAATTTTACATCTTACAATTTTACTGGAATGTTATTATAGGTTACCGGCGATTTGCAAATACTCACATTACCGTTTTAAGATCGATTTTAATGTGCAATATCGTGAAACAATTCGTTTTCTGGCAACCGTTTTTATTTTCCTGTCTATTAGACAGTTTTGGCGCTATTTATAAGTGATTCATGTGGTTAGTGGTTGTTGTGGAATATTCTAGAATCAGCTGATCCGTGATGGTGCCGGCTGCCAGTCGCGGTTGGCATAGCCGCATGGGGCTACCATCAGTAGACACCGAAAATAGCGCGCGATTGGAATTTTTAAAACGTACTGTTAGTCTGCCATAAATAGTACTTTATAATTCTCTGTTTCCATTATGTATTAATGTTTTCTGATTTTTTTCTTATCTAGAAAATCAGGTAATTATTTTATTCAAATGATCAAAGAATAAACAAATTCTCAAATAAATACAATTAAATACATAACTTAAATGACTAATCTGTATCTGGTTGTCTATAGTAAAATAATGACAAGTTTTACATTCACAGTTATAAATTACTTGAAAAAATAGCTCAGGACATGTTAAGATTTTCTTGTCAAATTAATGTGGTTTGACCACACATCATGGGCTGCAAACCAGTTTTAAGTCAATTAAAGTGCAGGCAGACTTTCAGAACTTGTTCTACCAAAAACTCCATACCCATTTTATAAGAAAGCACTAACATGGTTAAATGATGCCATACATTTTTTATCCTGAATTAAGTTTCTGTAGAAAATCCATATAAGCTTTTGATCTGGCTATTAATAAATAATATAGATTTAATAAAATTTTGAGATGCTAAGATGCAAATAAATTAGGATTACAGATTTTTTTATGATGAGGTTTAAAAAGTTGGTCCAATTCGATTGCATTTTAATAACAACTAAGAACCATATTTTTATGTTAGTAGGACCACTATTAGTACAAAAATATTCACAAAAATGGCTTAAGCCTTTGTGAAAAATAAACTAAAATAAAAAAAAGTTAATTATTGTTCGTTTATGTCTCTAATGATTGATTTTATCTCTATTGATATGAATTTTATACACATTTTGATGGTTAGTAAAAAGAATAAAAAATTGTGTATATAAACATAAAAATCAGTGTTTTTTATTTTACAAATCACAGTTATATGATTCTAACACACAATCTGACCTATACTTATTAAAAATTAACAAATCATGACCTGGTTTATTTATAATTATAAATCAATTCATTTTATATTATAACAAAATAAAGGGTCACCAATGGTTTCGGCTCTAACTGTGATCACTGTATCAAATTGTAAAGTCAATTTTGATAATGCTTCCCAATAGATTGATTGGAACTGAAAATATTACATAATCATAACATAACATAATTATAGTTCTTAAGTTCATTTCCATCTAGCGCAGTGCGTAGTGCAGACTGGCCATAATTATATCCATTTTAATACTTTTACTACTAAGTATTATTACAATGACTAAATTCCATGCTTGAAAATCAATATCAGTAAAAAGCAGTAAATGGCACCACAATCCCACTGTAAATATATTTTATACAGCTAGTTTGACTTTTATATCCCATTGATTTTTTTATTCTGTACGGTCAACCCATTATTGTCCCACTGCTGAGCATGGGTTTTCTCTCAGATTGACAGAGTTTCAGGCCATAGTCCACCGTGCTGGCCTAGTGCGAAATGGTAGACTTCACACACCTTTGAGAACTTTTTAAAGAACTCTCAGATGTGTAGGTTTCCTCACGATGTTCTCCTTCACCGTAAAGCAGTGATAAATAACTTCTAATATGCACATAATTTTAGAAAAATCAATGGCGCGTGCCTGGGATTCGAACCTCGGATCCTCGATTGACTGGCCGAATTTCAATTTGGCTATCACTGCTCTTATTCTGTATTTAATGGCCTATGAAAGTGTACTTAGAAGCAATTTGTTTGCAATTTTACTTTTATTGCAGTAGGTAATGAGTTATATAAATTTAATGTTGCTATATGAAGGCAATTAAATATTGATAAAGCTAAGGAAAAATGTTAATTGATTACACTGATATATATGCCTAGACATACATGAAAAGAATATTTATTGACACAGTGTTTGAGTTCATTCCGAAATTTGCATAGTATATGTATGTTACCAACAACAATATAACAAGCAGATTGAAATTGGGCGTCTCCTTGGGTCCAGGATTTGAAACCCAAGATCGTAGCTTTGATATTTCGGAGTTTTGTCTACACTAGAAATTAGTTACCTAATGCTTAAGCGTTACAGCGCTGTTTACATCTAAAGACATTGTTCGTGTCAGACGCGTGCCTTGGCAGACAAAATAATCTTCCATATTACAATTTATATGGACGTATTTATATATCTATCATAACCGGGCCACGCTACGCTTACCGAGCGGTAACTACATTTTAGTGCTAAGTTTCCGTATTCTATCATGTTGGTGCAAACGGGATGAAATATTATGTATAATAAAAATATGACAATGACAACTCTATAACCTCATAATCTCTTTATACTGATAACCCTTGCACTCTGGGTGTAGACCTGAGTGCTATAGTAGGACATGAAACAATGGGACTATAATGAAAGACCATTTGTTGATTTTTGGTTTTGTTCAATATTTATTATTATGCTCTCCATTGTCATTTTATTGTGCAATTAATACAGTATCTCTTTTTCAGGCAACAATGGGAAAACGTGCTGAAAATCGTCCGTTGCGAGATCATTTCTTTCACTCAGAGCGAGCAAGTCGACGCCTATGTCCTAAGGTAAGAAGTTTACATTAGCATTAAAATCAGAGAAGCGTTTCCTATATTAGAGACTAAAACTTTTATTGTACAAATCGTAAACATTTCTTTACCAAATACCAATGATATGGCACGGTGGGAATGAAAGGGACTCAATGCGAAAATTGCATTTTGCGGGAAATAAGAAAAATTAAAGGGTCGTGACATTTATTTTTGCTCTGTTGTAGCACAAAATGTCACATTTTTATTAGCTAGAAAAAGTTAGAGAAACATTGGTTTATGTTGTGGCC
>DWTU01001906.1:0-12350 GCA_018251515.1 Cecropterus confusis | reverse complement strand
TAAGTATGTATACTACTTTTATCTCCGAGTTACTTGTGACATTTTAACCTTTACAACTAAAAAGGCTGATCAAACATTGTAACGAGATATATGATGTTTGAACAGTCCCTACATAATTCTTTTACTGTAAACATATTTTATAAACATAAAACGTAAACGCTTTCTACACTTATAGCCCCACAGTAGGATTTTCTCCTGTGTCGTGGGTGAAATCGACACACAAAGACGAATACACAAACACCCAGGTCCAGAACGGAAGTCTAAACTCATCATTCAGATGTCTGTCTGGCCGGGGATCGAACCCGGAACTACATATAATACATATATGTAGTGTATGAATTATTAAATAGGGATTGCGGCTGACCCAAAGTCACCTCCAGTGAGGTACGGACCTCGGCTTAGGTCAGTTACGCTGATGTGGGGCACTGGTGATGTACGACCGATCACGTGGGGATACATTGCTGTAATGGGGTCCTCCTCTCCGCCGGCGGGGACGGTATGTGTAGAATCTGTTGTTGTTGAGTGCGGGGGCAACGCGGAGCGGGGGTTCCCCGGGACGAAGGGCGATATCCGACGTGATCTTATCGTCAGGGTAGTCTAGGACATGTCTGGGGCGTCTATATAGAGCCGGTGCATCCTTGTCAGGGATGTAATTGGCTGCATTGACCACAAGCTGGTTGGGATGGTCTACAGCTTTATCAAAGTAACTTTTAGAAAGCTACTTCATGTATAATAGTGTATGATGGTGAGTAGTTCAATGTCTTTATGGAGGTCTACATTGCGCACGTACCAGGGGCAGCCCGTGTCCATGCACAAGAACCAATTTTGACTTGTTTTGTTTAACTTATGTTGTTTAACTAGTTGATTTGATATTACTGTTTGAAAATGGCAGCACTAAAAAGTGGACAAAGACGTAATAAGTTTGTGAACCTCCGCAAAATATGTATACTATCACAATTTGTGACTTCAATGGCCGAATAATAAAAAACCCACACATAAACAGAAACCTAATCATTATTTGAATGTGTGTTTGGCTGATAAACATAAATAGAATCCTCTGAGGGTGGGACTCGTAAAAACTGTAATTCCAGGCCAGTTCCCAAAAATTTATATTGATAATCAATCAATCAGGCTCTCTTGCAGTATGCAGCTAAGTAATAGTTATAGATGACCACATAGACAAAATGTTTCACATACAACTTCGTATACATACTTATATAACTTTAAGGTACATAGGTATTTATCAATATTTGTTTCTGCCATTAAAGTAATATGAGAACTAATTTCTATGTTAGGTTTAGTTAAATTTTAGAGTCCAGTAAAGTTAGAAATCTCTTATTATAGCTAAGGGCGTAGCCAGGATTCTCTATAGGGAAGGGCAGATCAAGAATGTTGTGGGGGATCGAGACTATTCTGTTAATCGCGGTTTTAATGAGTATCTCCCATTAGTAGTGGACATATAATTACCAATAATAGACAGTAAATAGTTATTATAGAAGGAGGGATGTGCGCGATTCTTCATATAACCTTTAAAATTTCTCGTACGTAATTTTTGGAGCGGGGTGGCAGCTGATTTCGTTAGCAAAATAGATGGAAAATTTAAATTACCAAAATTAATGAACTTTATAAAATTACTAGCAGTACCCGCAACATATAGTATAATCAATCAATTCATTAGACTTTTGAGATTCACTGCCTGACGTGGACCTCTCCTAACGTGGGTTTTATCAATAATCACCGGCTGTTGGCATGAGTGTTGACGACAGCAGTGGGTGTTGATGCTATCATATATCCAAGGCATCGAAATTAAAAAAATATATACGTTATAGTCTTATTTAACTTCAATAGCTTATGCTATTATAAGAGTTATTCTAAATCCGAAATTCCTACATACAAATTTAATAATTTGGGTGAGATTTTCTCTTTCCTTAGATTTTGGTTTTTAGAGTATAACTTACCATCTTCCACTATTACATTAGGGCCGATAGTAACATTGGGCCCGATACGGCAACCCTTGCCCACGGTGGCCGTAGGGTCGATGATCACGTTGCCGACGACGCAAGCGCCTTCGTATAGTTTGTCTGAGTTCTTTTGACGTAGACTGTTTAGGTACAGGCACATGCCTAGAAAACATAATTTGAATGAGTGAATTTAAAATAATTATATGAACTATGAACAGTTCTGGATTCGAAATTGGGTTTCTTCGAGAGTGTGTACCTGAATGAAAAGTTCAGTGTCCACCCTTCTGCTACCAAATTGAATCAGAAGGAAGATAATGTTTTTCAAGATCCTGTTTAGCATGCTCTAAAGCCCAGTTTACTTAGCCGATTTTAAACATAACATGTCGTTAGATGGACGAAAAACCCAGAAAAAACTACATTAACTGTCTTCATGCGCAATACCTTATCATACTGCAGCACTTTAGTTTTTTTTTAAACAGTCGGGTTTTTTATTTTGAGTAATGTTATAATGCATTTTATTCAAATCACTGTACATCATTAGATTTAAATTGTACTTGAAAAATTACCTTCAGTGAATCATGCTATAAGGATCACAGTAATAGGTCCAATAATTTGTAAAAGTAACTTAATAAATATTTTACAAACATATTTTGAATGTTTGTCGATTAATAAACCATGTTTATTTAAATTTCAGAAAAATTTACAAGGTATAAATATGCTATGTAGCGGATGACGCATTAATGACATGGTAGCTTAATTTTGCGTATTCATTTCATTTCCAAAAATAATTTTGGCTTACATTTACTACAGTATAGTAATAACATGAAATTTTTGGAATGTTATACCTGTTAAGAAATCTTTAGGTTGGCCAACATCCATCCAAAATCCTTGAAGCTCCATAGCATACAGCTGGCCGTCCTGTGCCATGAACGGAAATACCTCCTTTTCTATAGATGTTGGACGGAGTTCTATCCTGTCCAGTATTGATGGATTCAAAATATACAAGCCTGTAAAAATAGAAACGATATAAAGATTATCAACCGAATTCTAAGCAAAATTGTCATATAACAATTTGTGTACTTTCTAAGTGCTTTCTTAGTGCCCAAAGTACTTTCTAAGTGCTCAAATGTTGTTTCCATGTGTCTATACTATACCCCCATCTAGGACAGATGCCATGGGCGTAGTCAGGTACAGGCAGGGGGGGGGGGGGGGCAGCTGCTCCCCCCCTAGATGAACAGTCTGTGATAAATAAAAAAATGCAACTATAAATTTCAAAGAGATACAATAATATGATCATAAGATGGATGATGATAATAAGATCATACAACATAGTCACGATGCCCCCCCCCCTTTACATTATTTATCTGCCCCCTCACCCCGCCAAGATTCTTGATCTGCTCCTCCCTTTAGAGAATGCCCTTGACAGATGCACTTGTAAACTTGATGGTTATGTCCTGACTTTATAATATAGGTATCCAAAAAGTAACTCCATAAAATATAGTGTGTAATTATGTCTTTTACAAAAAACACATGCATATACTACATACCAGCATTAATTTTGTTTGAAATAAACTCCTGTGGTTTCTCCACAAAGCTCTCAATTTGTCCAGTCTCCTTAAAAACCACTACACCATACTTTGAAGGCTCTTCTACCTTTGTTACTACTATAGTTCCTTCCTGAAAAAAAAAAACATTATAATATGTACATACCAATGCAAATTTGCCATCTGAAACAGATTATTATAATTATTATAACAAATCTATTAAATAATATACAAGGTGCATAGGATTAAGATTAACAATATAAATATTGCTACTTTTTAAGTGTCTGAATTGCTTGTATGAAGATAGAAAAACAGATGTACTATTAAGTAATTTCTGATAATTTCAACCTTCAAAAAATAAGATGTAATTTATAATTCTTAGATTTTTCTTTCTGGTTCATAATATGTACAAATGGTGTCTCAATACTGTTAGTAAATAAATGAACCTTTCTAACAACAATTCTTATTTTTTTTTAACATACAATAAAGCCATTTTAAAAATTTTATAGCCTATGTCACTTTCCAATCTGAGATGATTCTAGTGGTATGTCATATGTCAAAATCTATCAAGCCGTTTAGGCTGTAGCACATGCCAAAGAAATTGACATACATACATACAAACAAACATTTGTATGCACGAAAAACATTACCCTCCTGATGCAGTCTATTATAGATGTTTATACAAACCTTTCCATGACTTCTGTGAAATTTAGCTAGTTCTTTGAAGGGAAAGTCACATATAACATCTGAGTTGAGCACAAAGAATGGTTCCGGGCTGGCACTTAGTACATCCCGTGCCAAGGCTAAAGGTCCCGCTGTGCCTAATGGCTCGGTCTCATGTGAGAAAGTGAGGGACACTCCAAGTTTTGAGACCTTCTCAGTTAATTCCTTTTCCATGTCATCTGCCCTGTATGAGACTGCTAGTATCACCTGAAATTTGGAACAGATATAAAAAAAAAATTATACATTCTATCTTTAAATTAAATGAAAAATTGTGAAAACCATTTGTGGTTTGACTTACAGAGGCACCAGCACCACACACACGCACAGCTATTTCTGCCTTATAACAGCAGTGTTAAGAGATGTTGGTTCGGGTTTGATTTGGTTGTAAGGAAGACATATTTATCTGAGTTATTCCAACTTAATCCTTAAGCCAGCCTTGGAGAAACCTCAGATCCACTCCAGATAAGACCCTGATCTTATCTGGAGTTGATTACAGATATCTACGGACAATAGTAGTCCCTTGGAGTCAGATGAACTGCATGTTTGTTTCCTTCTTCCACATTGTTAAAAGAAAACTTCTTCAAAGTAATGGAGATATTCCACAACACTTAATTTAATTTTTGAGATATACAAGTATTTATACTGAATACATCATGCCAAGCACAGACATTGGAACATATTCTTATTTCATTAGCAACTAAAATTCTTATCATGACACAAACCAAACAATAATTTTAGGGTTTTTTAATTTGTTTCAAAAAGTTTTTATTTTAATTTACATTAAAGTTCCCTTTTTAGGTTTAAAGATAAAGAAACCGGTAATGTACAGGCCTGACTTGTATGTGACCGCTATAAAACGCCGGGCGATAAGGAAATGTGGACACTACATATCGTATCGATGGACTTACTTGCGTCACCCCGGCTTCAACCAACGCCTCGATTTGATGAAGCAGGATTGGCTTGTTCGCAAATTCCACGAGCGGCTTCGGTCTGCTTAACGTTAAGGGTCTAAGCCGAGTCCCATACCCACCGACGAGTATGAGAGCTCGAATCTCACCCAATTTCTTATCAGACCCACACATTGTTTATAAAACAAACTATTCAGGAAGAAATCTGTTCCGTGGATTTTAAGTTTCCTTTTAACACCGCACAATGCATGAGTGTTCTAGGAATGTCTAGTTCACGTAATACGTGGCGATATGATGCTTTAATAATACAATTTTACAATTAAAAGATAAAGCTCCAATGCGTCAAACTGACTGAATTGACTAATCAAACAAAACAATTGGAATTGTGACAGCAGTTTCGGACACGTCATATAAACTTGATGTTAGTTTAGAAACCATTTTTTAGATATAATTTAACTTGATACATTTCACTATATCGTGAAGTGATATGAGATTTAAGTTTGTAAACCGTTAATTTAGTGATTTAATATATTATCGGATGAAATGTGGCATAATTAGAAGTTATTTGGAGCCTATATCCTGTTCGATAATATGAAAAATGTGTCACTTTGATTCTGTGATATCAGCTGTCACCCGATCTTTCATTACGTAATGGCTGGTGGTTTGTCAGTGTCACAAAATTCTTTATAAATTTCCCTTCTAGTTATACAATGGCCGTTCCAGTACGAATTCTCGCTAGATGTAAAGGTAAATATGTATTTTAAATAATTTAAGTCGCCGGAATTATGATTCTATGTATAAAACTGATCAGAATCACAAAAACATCGAACTTCTCAACCTGTTCGGTTTTTGTCCTTTTTTTATAGCTATGAGGATAACCTTCGAATCGATCGAGGTTCTAGAGTGCAGAACTCAAAGTAAATATGTTACAATTAAAGCATCACGAGTTAATTTTACGTACTTTCTAATTCAATCCATTCGCAATTGTCAACCAATGTCGTATTCATTAACTCTGTGTAGCCAAGACCTTCAACTAAAAATATATTTTCATTAGCCGTAATAAGTTGGAATAATACCTGTTTTAGAAAAGTATGTATGTATGTACGTATGTACTTTATTCCAGAATGAGTAACATAGACCTACCACTCCCTAATTTATTGATTATTGAGATGGACTTTGTTCATACAAGTGCTTACTTTGAAGTTCTTATCACATCGTTCTTGTTTCGGTTATTTCGTGATAGTACAGATTTGTATTATGTCATTGTTATCATTTTTTTCTCAATTAATTTCATAACACATTTATAATCTTAAGTACATACATACAATGCTCTCAGATTATTTTTTGTTATTGTACTTACAATGTATTTATCGGATAATAGATAAAAAATGTTACAGTAAATTAAGATAAGTAATAAAATTTAAAAAATACATGTGTAATAAATTAAAGAGAATGAATAAAAAATAATGTCAACCAAATTAATTCTCTAAATATATATCAGGTAGGCTTCAATAGTGCCAATTTATAAAAAATATTTTAAACTGATTACTGTTTGTTTTTTCCAGGGCTGAAGTTTGGCAATGTCAGATTTTCATCAAGCACTCCCTATGCTGAAACCAGGAAAAACTTGGTTCTGACAAGCGAAACTAAGGTCATTGTCCAGGGATTCACTGGCAAGCAAGGAACTTTCCACAGCCAGCAGGCTCTCGACTATGGGACTAAAGTAGTTGGTGGTGTGTCGCCCAAGAAGGCTGGCAGTGAACACCTTGGCAAGCCGGTGTTTGGGACAGTGAGGGAAGCAAAGGAGAAGACTGGGGCTGAAGCCTCTGTGATCTATGTCCCTCCACCGGGAGCTGCTGCAGCGATACTGGAGGCCATTGAAGCAGAGGTGCCGCTCATTGTGTGCATCACGGAAGGTGTTCCTCAACATGTAAGTTGCAGTGTCTCTTTGATTCGTTATACAATGAGAATGTAAGGGACCTAAGGGGCCATGCATTAATTACGTCAGAAATTATCCAACTTTTTGACTCCTCCCCTCATCCTTGTTGCAGCTGGTCACATTATAAATGAGATTTTAATACTTACTATTTTTTAATATTTGAAATGTGACATCACAAAATTTAGTACCCAACCCTCTTGTCACGACATATCACATTTCATTTACCCCCTTATCATGTGACATGAGGATGACCCCTAATGTAAAATAGTATTTGGTGGCAGTAACTACTATTACGTTATTAGAAGTATTTAACCCAGTTGATGAAATTTTGAATTCGGTCCATTTCATTTTAACTCTGTCTTATCATGTATGGTAGTACAGCTCATTATGCAAGCATTATCTCAAAGAAAAATAATGAAGTGTAGTGTTCTAAGCTTTTTAATTTAATTAATACAATTTACCTAGTTGTAATGATGCTTGTCAAGGATGATTCTTAAGCTTAAGTTTAGGACATTATGAAAATGTTAAAAAATATGCACTTTATAAAATTCAAAGACAAGTAAGGTAGTTTATACATGTCTTTCTGTATAGGCCGCACAGATTTTTTACTTGTGTTATTGACTACAAGATTTAAAGTACAATGCATGTTCTATTGGGTACTGTTTATGTCCCTGTCAATGGAACTAAGTATCAATTATACATGTTTGTTATTACATTAAATAATTGTTCATATTTTAGTTTTAATTTAATTAAAAATATTTTACTTTTGTAATATAATAGTTGGATGTACCTCTAGTCAGTCAGTATCCTATTAATAATTTTAATGCTTTTAGTAATTTTTATTTTTGTTATATTACCATCCTATAAAATATATAATTTCATGTGCATTAAAACAAATATTTTATTTTGATATTACCAACAGACCAAACAATTTTATGTGTTTGTATAGATGATGTTATATTAACTTGATTATATAATAACTATTTCCAGGACATGGTCAGAGTTAAGCATGCATTGCTGAGACAGAACAAGTCGAGGTTGGTCGGTCCTAATTGCCCAGGCATCATCGCCCCAGAGAAGTGTAAGATAGGCATTATGCCGGCTGCGGTCCACAAGGCTGGCTGCATCGGTGTGGTCTCCCGGTCGGGCACTCTCACTTATGAAGCTTGCCATCAAACCACCATGGTAATATAATAAATCATACAATTAATTTTGTAGTATTGTTGAATCTATTGAGAATTCGAAATAAATTAAGAGATGATGTTACATCATCCTACCTATTGGAGTTTTAGAATCCTTATACATACAGATATGTATACATGATTCCAAAGAAAACTATCACAGCATGGCCACTACCCCGACATGATAGGCTAACCTGGTGGGGAAACCTCACTTTGTTAAAAATCTTGGCCTAAGGAGTATTGATATTTTGCAAAATTATGTACCAAGGTTTATGCATGGGGGAGGAGGGACAGGGTAAGTTTAGTTTACTTTCGCTGTCAAGGGGGAGGGCAAAGGCTAAAATTAAATGACACCATTTTGATAGCTCATGTTTTTTATATATCGTTTTTTTATCGCGAGGTTAAGAAATGTAATTATTGAAGCATGTTCCTTACACATTACAACCTACTCTTGCTGATCTGATATGAGAACAGATGATGCACTTACAAAGTTTCAGTGAGTCAAGTCTGTTCATTTAAGTATTAATAATGTACGTAATATAATAGGACAAAGGAATAGAATAATGCATGTTTTACAATGTATAAATTATATTTAGCATTGAAATCACTGCCCAAATATTTCACTCAGATCTTATATTGTAACAATGATAGTACTAACGCCGTGAACGACCAATTTAAATTCGTGATTTCTTTTTTGTTTAACAAACCAACGAAATATTTTGGCAAGCTATGTGTGATTTGGACAGTTTAATTATGTTATGAACTTACAGAGTCGCATCCAGGTTATAACATATGTATTAAAGCCTCCTTATTATTATTAAAGTTTTTAATTTAATAATTGCTATTTTTCAGGCGGGCTTGGGACAAACGCTTTGCGTCGGCATTGGTGGTGATCCATTCAACGGAACAGATTTTATTGATTGTCTGGAAGTGTTCTTAAAAGATCCTAATACTAAGGGAATCATTCTTATTGGTGAGATTGGAGGCAATGCAGAGGAATTGGCATCAGAATACCTCACCCAACACAACACGGTAAGTTTATATTCTAATGATTCTTAATTAGACAAGTACTTTAATGTCATGGTTATGCTATATGATATTATTTTGCTGTTGAAATATTTATCTAAGTTATTATTTTATTTGTCCTCAACAGAGCAAGGTAATGGACTGTCACTGCCCACAGAGGTTTTGTTTGTATATCTTATATCAAATATTAGTTGATCATGATTACTTTTTTTTTTTATTATCATTAGTGTCATTTTGATTGTGAATGAGTATGAAAAACTTCGCTTTAATATCAATCATTTGGAATGTAATACATTAA
This sequence comes from Cecropterus confusis, assembly GCA_018251515.1. NCBI lineage: Eukaryota > Metazoa > Arthropoda > Insecta > Lepidoptera > Hesperiidae > Cecropterus > Cecropterus confusis. The sequence continues at coordinate 2,770 of DWTU01001906.1, read as the reverse complement.
TTAATATGACATTTATCTCTGTTATTATTATCTTTTGCATTTATTTATAGGCCTATCTCATACATACAATTGTTGTATCGATCAAATGGCTTATTAGATTTGTGTGCTTACATGTCATAATTATCAAACAGTTTAGTCGAAGTTAATGCGCATAGTCAATTCAGTCGTTGTAGATTTATTCACTTGTTTTTTTAGTTTCGCTCATTGACCGACCGTTTGTAAATAGTCGCGGATCGATTGTTTAGTATAAGCAAAACATATTGGACGTTTATCAAATCTGTGTGATTTTTAGTTCAGCAATTATCTTGGTGATTTTATGCGGATCTACATGCATCTCCATTTATTTTTAACGTCCAACTAAACAGTTGTTACCCTATATATTGTATATATGTGCTAGGCCTTAATCTTCACTGATAGAATAGATTGTTTGCCTTATTCCTTCCAGCACATTTCTGAAAAGCATAGATGCATTTTGTATGTCTCATTTAAATTCTGTTTATTTATATTAACTAATATTTTTAATGATTACAGGGTCAGAAAGCGAAGCCCGTTGTTTCGTTTATCGCCGGATTGACTGCCCCGCCCGGCAGGAGGATGGGCCACGCTGGAGCTATCATCTCCGGTGGTAAAGGTGGCGCCATGGACAAAATCAAAGCACTTGAAAAAGCCAACGTAATCGTCACCCGATCGCCCGCCAAGATGGGCGTCGAACTTCTGAAAGAGATGAAGCGATTGGAAATCGTTTAAGCACGATGTAAAGAACAGCTTATACCTCTGTCGTCTTTACTCTGTATAGACCTTAGTAATTATACCGATGTTATTTATTTCTGATTGTTGTTTCAGTCCTCGAATTTGATGAGGGATGATTTAGAGATTTGTGACACTGATAACGAGTTCAGTTTTCAATCCAGTTACACAAAGTATTCAACCATCTCGAAATTTTACGAAAAATCTCAATGTCGTGAAACTCGCACGAAATATTTAGCTTCGCACTCCGGTGTAGTATTAAGCGTGTCGTTGTGTTTGTGTAACTAATATGCTAATAACATTGTAAGTAAGTGAAGACATAGTCCAACTTTCCATTTGCTAAGATAAGTTATACAATGTACATTTTCTAATTTTGGATTGTTTTCTGGCTATGCTTCTTGGTGTTGTATGGTTAAAATAAATATGTAAACAAAATATATGCTTATTACCTCAGAAAATTTGTATCAATTTGAAATGGAGCAGGTGATAAATAAATAAATACACATATATCTGTAAATCTAAATTTATTTTCGACGTTACAGTTTTCGCCTTTAAAGGCATGGAATAGTTAGAGAACAAATCGTAAACTTATCTTAAACCAACTTATTAAATGAGAACATTATAGTTTTGTTGGATCAACTGCCCAATAGATTCTTGTCTAAAACACTAATACTATAAATTAAGATCTACACTGGAATATTCTTGTAGGTACATTTTTTTTTAAATATTGTCCCTCCTTAATGTAGGGACATTAACACCAAAAACACTAAAAGAGTAAGATTTTTCTAAAATACAATATACGTCGAGAAGAATTTATGTAATGTTCATCAATTTTTCTTTATCACGATTTTGTTGCCAAAAGCTTAAAACTGAAAGGTTCGGTTATAAATACTATAGAATGTATGAAGAGTATCATTATTCAAGTTTTATTTATTATTGTGCAACGATACTAGGAAAATACTTCGCCGAAACTAAACATTACTTCAAACTTCACATAAATAAGCACTTCATACATGTTATTTGAAGACCTTTTGAGAAATCACAGCCTAAACAGTAATAAATAATAACAAAAATACATAACAACTATCATTAAGTGAAATTATAAACCAACACTAGCCAATATTCAGGAATGTTTAATTGATCAAAGAATTAACCCAATTAAAACATAATGCACATATAGATGAATGCAGCTTAGAGTTTGTTAAACTTATAATTTTATCTTTCATTCGCCAACAGTGTAAACGCAGGACTAATAATTACCACTTTCGTCTATCCTACTGATGATCGTAATGTATAAAAGAATCAATCAATTCAATGTCCATCATCAGTTCTTACCACCAACACCAATGTGTGGGCAGGTACTATTAGTAGTCCACTAAACTGCAAACAATAAAATTTCATTCTGTCCATTCATTATGGGGTAAAGAGACAAGTTTATTAATATGCTATATAAACCCAAATTTTCTTTACATATCGTATCTAAAGTAATGAGTATTTTGTGAAATAGAAACAGTATCAGGCTAGAAATGCATAGTTGGCGATCGACCATCGTGTTGGTTTAAAATGCATAAGAAACTACCTAACAAAACTAATGCGTTATTTAGAATCGTTGGGTTAGTTCAGGTAGTATTTTGTTTTACCAATGGAAACTAAATCACAATAATATTACAGTTCTACAATCCTAAGAGACAAATAGGTAGTCTACTGACAAAGAATATTTATTTTTACCGAATAGGCTAAAATAACATAGATATAAGATACCTTAAAGATTCTAAGAATACTAACATTTAACAGGTACCACACATTGAGACCTTAATATTAAACATTTAAAACTAGCTTTTGGGGGCACGTGAGCGGTGCAGGAGAAATTTGTAGCAAGATATTATTAATGTGTAATACATATCTAGGTTTGAAAAGTAAGGTATTTTAGTTGAGATTTGTACCTCAATCTCACCATTTGAGATTTTTTTTTTAATAGTATTGAAATAGCAAACGAGCATGCAGACCATGTGATGATAAGTAG
>DWTU01001905.1:0-12351 GCA_018251515.1 Cecropterus confusis | reverse complement strand
ATATCTCCATATATTGCACCCCTAAAAAGGCTAAATAGGGGATGGAAGTGTGTACAAAATTCCCCCAATTGTAATGCAAGCTCAATTATACTTACACAACATTTCTAGTGTGAAGCAGTTCTTGCGTGAGGTGGATGATGTGGTTCCCGGCTCACTTTCATATGAGGCGACCATCTTTACTCAAATTATTATATCTTTTTCCTCGGGAGTAAAATGTGATCGACTTCAGATAGAATCCCTGTTCTATATGAAGTTACAGATGTTCATGGGCGGAATAACCACTTACCATCAGTTGGACTGCATGCTTGATTGCTGAAGTAGCAATCTGATAAAAAGATGTATGCTTGTTTATTACATTTAATAAATGTTTTCCACACTCATAGCCCTACACTAGTATTTTCTCGTGTCGTGGGTGCCATGGACACACAAAGACGAACACACAAACACCCAGACCCAGACCAGAAATTTAAACTCATCAGATGTCTGTCTTGTCAGTGATAGAACCCGGGACCCACTGCGTGTCAGACCGGTATGGTGAGTGCACCACCACATGGGTCGTCGAATTAATGAAATCTTAATGATATTCTTTATTGTTATAGATGTCTGGCCGCGAAGGAGGTAAGAAGAAGCCACTGAAGGCCCCTAAGAAGGAGGCCAAGGATTTGGACGAGCAAGATTTAGCTCATAAACAAAAACTCAAAGAACAACAAAAGGCATTGTCGGTAATGTTACTTTGGTTTACCTTGGTTTTATTATTTAGATGGCTCTTATTTGGTGTTAGTTGCACAAAAAACAAAATGATGACTAAGATATATATTCTTTATCTGTATTCGTTGTATTACTTAAATTATAAACGTGAATTTTGTGAGGATTTTTAAAACTCTTTCCTGCAAAAACTATTGATCAAAGTTAAATTTAACTTGACAGACAGATAGTTTATGATCTGGATTTAAATATAGGATACTCTTTATGTTGAAAAATGTGACCCAAGTGAGCGGAGGAATATGCAGTACAACAAATGGCATGTGGTCAAAGCCCAAGGACATCTATAACCAACTAAAAATAAATATAAAATGCTTTCTACACTCATAGCCCGACACTAGGATTTTCTCCTGAGTCGTGGGTACTATGGACACACAAAGACGAATACACAAACACCCAGACTCAGAACAGACATGTAAACTCATCATTCAGATGTCTGTCTGGCCGGGAATTGAACCCGGAACTCACTGCATGTTAAACCGGTATGGTGACTGCTCCACCACGTGGGTCAAATAGATTGGTTCTATCTGATATCTATCAATCCATTGCTACTCCTACGGATTAAGTATGGAGGTTATACAGATTACGATTCGCAGTTAATTGGTTGTATTAATATCATTCAAATAATGTATTATCACCAAAAAAGAAACGCTTTTAAGCAATAGTATTACTAATTCATTAAAAATTACCTATTACTATAATTCTGTATAATATAATATATACATGTAAATTTCATTACAATTTGTGTTTATTTAATGGAAATAGCTCAAAATATTTTAAGAAATATTCATTTCTTCCGATACTTTCATTAAGGAATTCATTATAATAATATCAATCGACGTTTTTTATGTTTTCAGGAAGCGAAGGCCAAGGCTTCCCAAAAAGGACCTCTCACGCAAGGCGGCATAAAAAAATCTGGCAAAAAGTGACACAACAATATTCTCCATTAATTTATAGGAATTATATTTAATTGTAAAATAGGACCGCAGATCTTCGTTTAATTATGTGGCGTTATTAAAAATAACATAACTATTACGTTCTTTTTTAAATTATGTAAACATTATAATTTCGAAAACCAGTCTTGGTCCTAGACCTAGCACTGCCAAACCGTTGTACTGTTTGTGAATTATGCATTTTACATGTTTACATACAAATTAATATTAAATACAAACGTAATTATTTAAAATTGTTTTTATTTTGTGTATGATTTTTTATGTTAAACGCAGCTGTATACGAAATATGGTAAAAGTCGTAATTAAAAAAAATGTTTCCCTCCATTTCTAATCTTTATGTCAGAAGACATTTTTAGAAGGATATAATTTTATACTTTAATAATACTATTTTTTTATTTTGTTAAACAATTTCCAGTTGTTTGAACCAGAAGTTAAAGTCAGTGTGTCGGTGTTGTAATAGTTATTATTCGAATAATATTTGGAAATATTTTTATTGGTAGATTTCTTCAGGTGAGTCACATACAATGTCTGAGAATATTTCACTAATTTTCAACAAATGAGACGACTTTAAAACCCTGTTCTAAATGGAGTGTTTTGTATAGGAAGCAGTAACCATTTATCATCTGGTGACCAGCACGCACGATTGCTATTTTAATGTTTTCATAAATGTTTACAAGGCGTTTATTGTCTAAATCTATGGCACTAATTTCGAAAAAGACCAGTTTTCGAAATTAGTGTCGTACTACGTACGTGCGTCTAGTAGGTACTTGACAAATTGTCAAGTTGGTACTTGCCTGAAATTTAAACAGACAGACGGCCGACAGTCAAACCACTGATTTGTCATTATTAAACTCAATTGAATCGTAGTTTCAAACGTTATCGACTTATCAAAACTTTTGACTTTGCAACTAATTATTAGTCATTTAATATCAACAATATTTGTTGTTTTAGTATGGAAGGAGTCGTAAATTTAGATGCACATTTACATTCAAACAAAAAGAATTTGCAAAACATGGAACATGCACCAGAAAATGAAAAATTAATAGATGATTTCAATGGTCCTGAAGAAAACAAAGAAACCATTACTGGTGAATTAAGTAATTCATCTGATAACAATATAGAAACTATTGTTAATAAACTGATCAATCCATCTGATCATAACATAAAAATCATACACATTGATGATAAAATAGGTTCAGATGAAATAAATATTCCATTACGTAAAGAATTAACAGACTATTCCAATAATGATATAGTCGATTTTGAAAATATTAGTAACATAAATTATTGTATGTTACAAAATGTTTCTAACGATAATACAGTAAGATTTATTGTAGACTCGATTGATAATTTATATAATGATGAGCAGATAATTAAGAAGGACGTTAATTCTAATATTTATTCAAATACATCTAACACATTAAAACAAGATACATTGTGTTGTATAGAAGAGTTTAATGAAGTATTCAAAAAATATGAAAATACCTACATAAATGATTTTGACAAATTGAAACATTCTGCTCTTGCACCCTCTCTCAGTGAAACAGAGGATTTACTGAAAAGTATAACTGAAAATGACAAAAATGTACCCTTACATTCTACTAATATTACAATGAACATATTAACTACCAATGAAACTAACACAATTATTAGCAATAATGAAATATTCAAAAGACCTGTAGAACATGTCGACCATAGCTATGTTATGGCTATATCCCGGGATAATTCTACTCAATTGAGTCCTAATATTAATAAAGAAGAAGATATTCACGCAAAAGATTACGTTACAGCTGAACCTTCAAATTCAGAATTGAATTTAAGAGATGAAGTTTTTAATTCAAACGAATATATAATAAACGATTATAATCATAATTATTCATATGTTGAAAATAAGGAAGATTCTAAAATTGATGATAAAATTAGCATTATTTCTATCAGTTCTGACAGCATTGAATGTGCTTCGGAACTAACAACAAGAGAGCTTAATATAATCGATTTTGACTTAAATAATGTTGATATTATATCAATAAGTTCAACGGATACTGATATAATTGAAGCGAATGATTCGGATAACTGTGATGGATACAATTCATCTGATTTTGAATTTATAGACGAAGAAGAAGCTAATTTAGGGGGAATAATAAGATCTTCGAAATGTAAAGTAAATTTAAAACACGCTTTACAATTAAGTAAAAACTTTGATAAGGCCGGTCCTACTTATAGCCCTTATAATATTCCAAATGGCCACAGTTCAAAGCATATTCCCTCTAAAGTAAACTTCAATGATAATTTAAATAAAATTTCTTATTTACAATCAAATGACTCTAAAAACTTCAACACAATTACTAACAATTCTAGCAATGAAACTTTTAATATTTCACGTCACAGTTCAAAATATGTTTCCTCTAAAATAAACTTCAATGACAGTTTACAAAATGAAACGTCTAATTTAAATAGAAACTTGGATAAACCTATAACAAGGAATGAGCATTTCAATAAATCTATGCATTTCGAAGATTTAGTAAATGATTTGGGGAAAGACCACGTAATACCAGAAAATGAAAATTTTCTCGAACTCTTCGCCCAGCCTTGGACGGTATATCAGTTTGAAGCGGAAAATAAAGCGATTTATTCCAGTAAGACGATGGATGTTGAAATTGAGGATTTAGGTTTCAATGTGGGCGCACTGCAACGTCGCCATGACGAAATTAAAGTTGGCGATATTTGTAAGTATAGTGATATTTTCCAGGGATGTTATTGATATGAAATTTCGGATATGGATACGAATGTAGGAATAATATAATACCGGTTTCGGATATATAATTATTTCCGAATATCCGTTGGTTCCGATAGTTTACGGATATAATATAATATATATACTTTTTGTTTATGTATATGTAACAATTAAAATTTGATAAAAAACATAATTATAGTACGTTACGGATAAAATTTTGATATAATCTACATAATATTAAATGAAATGAAAGACATTAAAATTAATCTTAATCTAACTCATAAGAAATAGTTTGAGCAACAGCACGTAAACTAATAAAGAATAATTTGGATTAGAAGATCAACCAGCAACTATTATTCTACAAACTCCTATTCTAGTACAACAAAAAAAAACTCATACAAATAAACGCTTTTTACACTCATAGCCCCACAGTAGGATTTTCTCTTGTGTCGTGGATGCCATGGACACACATAGACGCATACACAAACAACCAGACCCAGAACAGAAATCTATACTCATCATTCAGATGTCTGTCTGGCCGAGGATCGAACGCGGGACCCACTGCGTGTCAGATCGGTATGGTGACCGCTCCACCATGTGGGTCGTCAAATATTAATATATAATATTAATATTGAATAATTTAACATCCTCTTCCAGATGAAAAAGAAGCAAACTATAATGCAAGGAAAATTCTCTTAATGTATCCATTTGAAAATACGAAACGCAGGCGAAGATTCTAATGGAAGATGCGATTTTAAAATAAAGTATTTCAATTTTGATCATTTTTTTAATACTGTCGTTGTAATTTTAAAAATAATTTATATGACTTGAATGAATATAAGTAATTAAAAATTTTCAAATAATATGTGTTTCATATAGAGTAAGCAGCTTGTAGTGACTATATATAAAAAAGAAACTGTTATCTGCAATGGTTAAATCAACTAGTAACATTACAAATATTAAAACAAAAACATGTCTGAGGTGTCGTATGTGGGACACCCGATTGGAACGATGTTCATTTCGTTTTGAAATAAGTATTGTAGGAGGTATAAGGTAGGATTAAGGAGAGGAGGAGGATAAGGAGGTATTAAGGAGTTAAATGATAAATGAAATAAGTGAAGGAATGCTAATAAAACTGTAATCAATGTTTTTTTTAAAGTTATGAATATGAATCACTTTCACAATCTATTGTTTATTTTTAAAAATATTAAAAATAACTAAAACTACACACGAACATAACAAAACAATGTACGCATACACAACAGACACGCGCGTCGCGTGGCTTGTCACTGTTGATAGAGAGAGAGAGAATCGGCCTGCCCCCTCTCCGAGCGCAACGCACTGTAGCAAGAGTCTCGTGAGGATTTTTCGTGACGCTCGCCTAGCCCCTTTAGCCAGCGTACCGCGCGATAAGGAACTTCGTTCCAAAAATGATATAAATAATAATGTGATGCGACTACTATGCATTATTATGCGATGTGTGAAACAAATCTCGCTTATTTACAATATTTAATGGTTAACGCATTAGAGCAGCGCTTCCCTAACTTTGTTATGTCGTGACCCGCTTATTTCTATGCTATCCTATTGTAACTACCAAATTGTTTTTCATATGGAAGTAAATACTGAATATATCAATATTTCTTTGTGTTTACCGCATTACACCAGTGTTTCCCAAACTTTACTAAGCTTTAGCACGCTCCTTTGTATGTCCACCAAATTGAATTTTATGTATTTCATGTATTTTATATATAAACATTTCGAAAATATTCAGTGCTATTTACGCTACATGAAGGAGGTATTTGACAGTATATTTTGTAGGCACTCCAGCCATTATTCATTTGAGGTTTGACAGGTTTTAATCAAAACGAGAAATACGATGGAAGAATTAATTTTGTTTAGTTAGGGCGGTCTGAATAAAATTTTGTTCTTCCATCATTTTCATTACTTTGATGCCTCGCAAAACAACATGTCAATAAAGACAAAAAAATATTGGCGTGATATACTCACACTATATATCTGCCTACAGGTGTCCGAGATTACCAGTAAGCACTTCCAATGAGATGGATACATATATATATATATAAATATATACATATAAACAGGTTGTCTATCTATATCATCGCAATTACCGAAGGAAGCATAATCCTAAGTGATTCATCTCCGGAGGTCACACATCGCTACCTATACGTTCTAACTTAGTGATGGCAACACATCAGGGGCCACTCTCAGGTATACGTATTATTCTTCCTGGAGTTAATTATAGCTGCTTATGGGCGGCAGTTGCCATGTATTAACAGGTAGACTGCCACTTTTAATAATATAATAATAATAATAATTTATTGCTACACAAAGGACTAAAATAGTGTATACATTACTAACTTATATCTAATGTACATAAGAATTGTGAGCAAGGGAGGGGTCTCAGCTTCTGCTAGCGCGAGTGACCTCGTGCAGCGCTGTATTTCAGACTCCCCCTATCCCTTACATGGAGTTTGATGGTTAAAATTGCATTCCCCGAGCGCAATTACATTATGAAAACATTTTCCCGCAAGGGAATAAAATGATTATCAGCTAACATGCTATGTACAGAATAAACGAATAGATTATTCTCTCTGTGGTATATGATCTTAACCTAATATTAATTCGGAATTCATACATTTTAATATGTCACGGGTGCTCACGATTTGCGATTTATTGAGTTTCGCCGTGACCACAGTTCATGTGATTGAGTCGAAATATCGGCAAAAAGAAATTCAAACAACCGCATATCGTGAATACCCGTCACATTATAAAATGATTGTAAATATTTGTAATTTCATTATTATTTCAAGCTTTATTGCAGAAATACTGTAGTTTTCTGCCTTATTATAATAGTTTCTTTCTTTTGTCTTCGTATATATTATTCGTGTATGGCACAAGCATATTTTGCATTTGCAAATTTATTTTCGGGTCGCGTTATTCGACTGAGTCCTCAGGTTAATAAAATAAAACAGAATAATACTCGGTATTCGGTTCAATAAATCTTGTACTAGGCCCATCTCTATTCAGAACCATCCTAATGTGCTCTGATGAACTAATCCAACATCCCCTTTTCTACGACAAATGTCTCTAGAAACGAAATCTCAGCTATACAATGAACTAACTAATGTGTTGAGATTATGCGCTAAAGGACGGAGTATTGCTTGTCGCGCCTAAAATATAGGCACATAATTTATCTTTTTGTTAAAGGAGTGTTCAATTACGCTACAGGATTCAGATATTTATCTTAATATATGTATATCGCATTTATTTAGGATAATGTAACTATATACGTATACAGCTCCATTTATAAAGGTATTTAAAAATAATAATGAATAACTTGGATACCCTATTTTACACCATATTCAAACTTAATAACAATATAACAATTGCCGAATAACAACAAACGTTGCTTGGTCAATTTGACCGTGGAGGACCAGAGCACCAAATGAAGTGGCATATTTGATAGAACTAGGTTTCCTGAGAAGATTAAGTGAATACTAAATTATCCTAGTTTTTTTGTGATATGCGATTGAACTCTCTGTAAGTTGTTGTCTAACACTCGTTACTAGATTTAAGAGCTATTTCTAGCGATGAAGATGTTTACAGTAAAATCTTAAATAAATAGTCCCATATTCTAAAGATCTGTGAGTTAAACGTCCCAGCAGCCGGCGGCGTTTCAGATTTAGCGTATACGGCCACATCAGTCAGATCTGTATAGCAACTCGTAATGTGTGTGTATTTTAATATTAATTACGTAACTGAACGCCTCTAGATAATGTTTGCTCGCGTAGACGTCACCACGTTACTTTTAATACACGTATGTACATGAAAAGAATAGGCAAGAAATATATTATAAATCATTACTAATAATAAGTTTAGTGTATTATTACATGATTTTTTCAAATATCAGAATTAAACATATTTCAAAAACACATTTCATTCTATGAAAAAAACAATTTCAACCATAAAAAATGTTAAATACGATCCTGCAGTTCCCATATTATACTTAAATTATCAGATTTTTGTTTACTGCAAATTCATCATTATGATCATGTTGTGGTTTTATAAAACATGCGCAAAAGACAACGAAACCACAACAAAGAAACATTTTACATCAAATGTGTGTGTGGTTAAACTTACTTACGTTTGAAATAAAATATTTACAAAAACTTTTAACTGAAGGATTTATAAATAATACGTAATGCTTAAAATACTAGTCAGAATATAATTTTTACCAACATCTTGTTTTACAAAGTTTAAAGTTATTATTTTGTGGCGACCTCCCGCTACTCATCAACAGATGGCGCCACCGTATTCTGAATCACGCTATCGGAGTTTTCTCAACATCCTGCATATATACAAGTTCCGAAGAGAGACTGTCGGAGCACGGCCGCTCCCCAGGCATGATCACCTCGCCTGGCGGGCGATTTCCCTTTGCCAATATTTTACTCATATCAATAATAGAGGACGTTAAGGCAACACATTAACAATTATTTTTACAATTTTCCGAGTGTGTACCATTTCTCATGGTTGGCGGTGTACGCGCGTGTCAATATGTGCTCTTCAATATTCATTGCGGCGTATGAATTCTAGGCGTTATACCATTCAAGTATTATTATTATGTACTCACGCTCGCTCAAGTAGTTTTATATTCGCCCCGCGTTTCGACTCGGCGTAAGTAAAGCAATGCTTGTACAAGACAGATAGCAGTCATATTATGCCAATAAACGATCGATCTGATATTTTATGAGCAGTAGGTTATTTATATTATTATATATTATTTATATTACTTATACGCCAAACTTATCTTTCAGTTAAACTTACTTTATTTATTTATTAATTTATTTTACATAGTGGTGCGAAGTTCGATCTTTTAATCTACGGGTCTGAGGTTCGATCTTACTCACCTATTTTTGATGAAATTATGTGTGTATTAAATATTGATTATGAATAATTTTGTCGGTTAAATTATCGAAAGGGAACATAAATGCCATTTATGCCGTGGCCTTAAAGCTACAGTGAGAGAAGACACGTGTTCAGTAGTATCACAGTTAAGGGCTGACGACAAACTGTCTCTTTAACACGTAAATCATCGTTTACTAATTTTACGTCTTATATACTCTAATACACTACTATTGTACAGCGTATTTGGTTGTTGGATGTACTGTAACGCGGAATACACTTCAAGCTTTTCCCAGTTGTAGGAAAAGACCTTTATTCAAAAGTGGAACATGAAAAAATACGATTTTACACAATGTTGCAAGATTTTCGATAAAAGTAATAAATATTTTTTACACTATGAGACCAAAAAGCACAAAATGAACTCATCCGTAACATATTGATCTTATAAAAATAAGTGACAACAACGATTTGATAAAAACAATACGTATAGCTATTTTCACAAAGAGACAACGAAAACAATCCAACAGAATGATAAATGTTCGAATGGCGGAAAAAGAGATATCGAATCAACAAGACTTATTGTTATTTTACACAATCTTATATTTTCGCTTCAATAATCTAAAGCCAGTGCAAGTAGTTACAAAAATAGAATCTTATGTTTAAATTCTAATAGCTACATTATAGTTTACTATATCCTTATTAATAATAATAACAATTTTTAGTTCAGACTAAGTTTGTCCATATTAATTGTTAGTATACAATTTAAACTTAACATATGTCACACAGACAAATAAAAAGACTATCACACTAATAAAAGAGAAGAGAGAGAGAGAGAAATCTAGCGCTTATTGGCGCCGACGTGTGCACTATTCCAGGCTCTCCAGAGAGGGCTGTCCGGCTTATACGCCAAACTTATCTTTCAGTTAAATTTACTTTTCTATGACAATTAATATAATCATGAGTCACTAATCAAATAACCAGTCATACGCGTAGGTCAAACAGAAGCAACGCAGGGCGTGGAACATGTACAATAGTGAACTTGCGCTACATCGTCTCCGTATATTTGCATGCTGTAGTATATATTTTTGTTTCAACGCTCGTGCGTTTACTTTTTTACTTCTTTACAGAGCTATCATTAGCTCTGTCCTTGTTAGAAGTCGCTTCTTTCTAACCTTCTCTAATCCCTTGTTGCTTATCACATTGTAATGTTTGGGATATGTCGTAAGTGCTGAGAGCGTTTTACTGTAGTTAAATTCTGCACAAACTCGTGTAAAAAGATCTTCATTAAATTGTAATTATTTTTCTTCTATCGGTGTACAAAACGTGTCAAATTGTCTGTTTATCTTTCTAAAACGTTTAAAACATTGAAGCATAATTTGATATTCCAGGCACAAATCCCGTGAAACATTTAACCACCTAAAAGTTACTCATTCGTAGTAATTCTAATCCAGTTTGGGAGCGGTCCCAAGGCATTCCCAGGCGTAATAATTTAATATGGTCTTCTCAAATCTAAAGCCGTTCCGATCACTGAACACTTACAGAAAATACATTACAACGTGAGTATTAGGGAATCGTATTGTTCATTTTGCGTCTATTTGCCTGATTGTGAGTGGCGAGGTACAAGCACCTTACTAATAAAGAGTAACGCATGTGAGAAATGTCTCAGTGGCGATTCCAATCGAGGGGATTGTATTGTAAAGACTGAGCGCCGAATAAGCACTTACGTTCAGGCGGACTGCGTATTCCTTTGCTCTATGTTATAAAAATATCCATATTTCTTGTTTTTAATCTATATGTTTGTGGTAGAACTGTTTATGGTGTGTCCGAATGCACCACCGCCACACATTTTTGCTTAATAACAGTTGTTTAATGCACATGAAGGGTGCGGCAAGGGAAACATACGTATCCGAGGCATTCCACTTAATTCTGAGGAATAGCAACGCATCTTTGACTAACTTGCAGGGAAGACTCTGATCTCTTTTTTCTTTAACACTTATTGCCCCACAGTAGGATTTTCTCCTGTATCGTTGGTGCCATGTATACACAAAGACGAATACACAAACACCCAGACCCAGAACAGAAATCTAAACTCATCATTCAGATGTCTGTGTGGCCGGGGATCGAACCCGGGACCCACTGCATGTCAGACCAGTATGGTGACCGCTCCATCACGTGGGTCGTCAAATATCATCAAATAAGCTTTGACAGTTAGGGTTCTAAACTAGAATATTCCAGAAAAAGTAGGTACTATGTCCATGCATTAAAACGTGGAAACGTGTCGCACATAAAGCAGCCAGCAAACATAACCAAATCAATTAAATGGAAAAGGCAATTACAAAATAGCATTCTAGATGTCTTATATGAAACTATTACTTAGAGAAGGCGGGGCCGCCCGTCGGGGTGGGGGTGCCAGCCATTTTCATAATGCACCACGACTCCACGAGTTCACTTCTTTAAACTTTACACTTTAAATAATTGCTGCTTAGTACGCCAAGAAAGATTTCGTACACAGGTGCTTTTAAATTGGCGCCTTTGTTCGCTAAAGGGTTTGTGAAGGGTTTAGGGTGTATTGATAGAGTTTAGCAAAAAGTGTAAAGCAATTAGAAATTGCGAGCTAGTGGATTTTGAAGTACAACAACCACACATATGTTAGCTGTTCAGTAGCAAAGTTTTATTAGGGCTGACGGTAAACGAACTCTGAATAGCATTGAAAACCAATAAGTCTTTGTATTTTTTATATAAGTGTGATATATGCTTCAGTTGTTCAGCTATAGAAGCTATAGACCAAGAAATAAATTCTGTTCTATAAGCAGCGATGTATTACTACTGTATTACTGTATCAATATCTGAAGAGCGTGGAGATCTAACACGAATTATTTCTTAGTACTATATCAATAGTATAAGAGCAGCGATAGCCGAATGGTTGAAACTCGTCCTCTCAATCGAGGGTACCGAGGTTCAAATCCCAGGCACGCACCA
>DWTU01001904.1:0-12352 GCA_018251515.1 Cecropterus confusis | reverse complement strand
CACACCCGTGGTAGAACCCTTTGTCGTTCAACTCCGGAAGCACCACCGCTACACCAATTTTTAGCTAATAGCAACACGTCTGTGGCCAATCTCAAGTAAAACTCTGATCTTATCTGGGGTTGATTACAGATGTCCATGAGCGGCAGGAACCAATTACCATCCGGTAGTACAACTTACACAATGACAACTGAAAACAAAGAGTTATCAGAGGTTAGTGAAAGTCCATATTTTTGCACTTTGAGAAGAAATCAGAGACCAGCATGGGAACATAGGCAATAGTTATTTTTTTTTTATAAGACTGAAGTAGCGTACGAGATGGTAAGTGGTCACTAGCGCTCATGAACATCTTTAAGCAACTTCATATAGAACAGGGTCTTTATCTGAAGTAGATCACAGATGCGTTACTACTCCCATGGAATAAGGTGGTCTCCTCGTATATAAGTGACCCCACAACCACACCGTTCCACGAAACGCAAGAACTGCTTCACGCTGAATATAGGCGTGGCGGTGATACCTCCCTGGTAGAACACTGGTTCTGTCTCTTAGTTATAATAAGCCTCTATAATGGGTAAATAATAATATAACATGCTGCTATAATGAGTTAAGGATAATCAAACTCTCCTGGTAACAAATGCGTGGCAGACGGCTATAAGGATTGCGCATCGCAGGTAGTCTGTAAAATCTAAGATTTTATTATATTTATTACGTTGTTTTGAACAACAAATTATACCATTTTCAAGGAGTACGAATTGCGTGATAACGTTATCTTTGTCATCATATCGTATTACCTCCCTGTTGCATCATGCCATAACTGGTTCTCTACCCGATAGCACCGACTCTTATTCGTCGCCATAATTTACTTTATAAATCACACCAGTCCAACAAGAGTCCAACGAGGATACATAATATATCCTTTAAAACCCTTACGGTGGCCGTCCCAGGCGCTGCGAATCTCCAAAGAAACGTACGTTATTTTTGGTTTCAACAAAATTAGATTTTACTGCAATTTCTGTTGTTACACATCGCCAAATAAAAGGCTGAACTGAGAAGCGGAACCTAGTGAAATATTAATAATCATATTGAATAACAGCGTTTCCCAAACGTTAATACGCCGTGGCCCGGTCATTTCCCCATTTTAACTCACAAAAAGCTTTTTAAACTTGCATTAGTTTACCTTCTACGGAAAATAAATAAAAAATCATAATTAAAATACTTTACGTATTATAAATATGTTGCTTATTTACAAGTATGCTTGTTTTTCAATCATGGTATGCGTCAAAAAACAGTACTTCGAGCCAAAATTTTCTTTTGGGGCCCAGTACTGGTTCGCGACCCAACATCGTTATGAGAAGCTGTTAAATAAGTTTTAAAGTAATTACTGGTCATAATATTTTCGTATTCTACATTACCTTTTACACGCTTAGGTATAAATTGATGTCAAAATGAGGCTTTTTTATAATTCCTGTCATTATAGGTATACAAATCCATCTTCATAATGCGGCTCATAAATAATTCGACGTCTAAAATTGTAACGAAATATTTCATAACAAAATTAATCCTTCCAGTTAAAACTTCTAATATGTCATAAATATTCGAATTTGCCGCTCGAAAATATGAATTGAACTTGTAAGAGAAAAATGTTTCGTACGAGATGAGCCGACGTTCGCACCTGGGATCGCTAACAACTTCTAAGAAGATTCAAGGATATTTAGGTCACATTCTTCATTCAATATTAGGACATTCTAACAGAAACAAATAGATGGTTGCATTTGTTATGGGTGCCATAAACAAGGTAAACATTATTTGAACTATTTTTATCTAATTAAAATAGCAAACGAGCATGCAGTTCACCTGATAGAAAGTGGTTACTGCTGCCCATGGACATCCATAAGCAACTTCATACAGCACAGGCGTTCTATTTGAAGTCAATCGCAGATGCGTTGCCACTCCCGACGACTGTGATGGTGACATATATAAATGAACTGGCAACCAGACCCTTCCAACGAAACGCAAGAACTGTTTCACGCTATAAAAACGTGTGGCGGTGGTACCTCCCCGGTCAAACTATACAGGTTCTACCACTTTTTTCATTGTATTTTATTCATTTACATGTAATGAAAGCGATTTTCAAATTTATTTTGACACCGCCCACTTCCAGGTTTCTTTTATTTTCTGACGCTTTGCAAAATTTTCAAAAGGCACTTTTCTTTTCAAACGGAAATAGGTTTTAGAAACACACAACTCAACCATCGTTTTCGGAACCGTTTCAGCACCTCTTAATTTTCTTTGAGCCTTTTAGCGCTCGCCAGTGAGTCTCCAACGCCCTCAAGTGGATATTGTCGTCGATTTTTTTAGAAACGCTGGGTTAGTCGGTATACTATCAAGCAAACTTCTGTTTGTAATTGAATACGCGTTAGTAGAAATATCAAAAAGTCATCATCAACATATTACTGTCTCACTGGTAAGCACGGCTTTCTCTCAGCGTGAGACCAATTAAGCCATAAACAACCACCCTGACTGTATACGGAAACACCTGGTCCGCACACCTATGAGAACAATTTTTAAGAACTCTCAAGCGTGGAGATATCTAAACGCTCATATTTACCTGTTCCATTAAAAAAATAATAATATATATTTAAGAATTCTAATAAAAAAACCGAGCTTGATACCTCGGACGAGTTTTTTATGATATACAAATAATGAACGAGCATGCAATCCACCTAATAATATGTGGCCACTGCCCTGGACATTTGTTATACATCTCAAATAGGTTCACCTAAACCAGAGATGCTGCGCTACCCCTGAAGACTAAGTTGTAATGCTTCAAAGCGTTCACAGCAGCGACTAATACTACTTTTATTAGGCAGAAATAAGTGTGGCCGTGATGCCTCCGAAATGAAACCATTAAAGATTCTACGACCTCTTTTACCCCACTACATTAGTAATTGGAAATGGCCAATATATTGCAAAAATAACGCTAACTAGTAACATTAAGTGCCTATTATGTGTCACGTTCGACTTTGTTGTTAAATGGACAAATCGCGTCGTACTAAATGGTGTGATAAAACAATTGTTATAGCCGTACGTAACATTCATTGGCCGGATTTTTCTTTTTTATTACATTTCACCGAACTCGTTTAATCTGCCAGTCTGAAATAATGTGAACGCGTTGAAAATGTATAATCCATACATGTGTATATAAATGGTATGGAAGAGTCCGTCTATATTTCAAAATAGTGTCATTTTATAATAGTCAAATTTATCTACTATGTGTGGGGAAATTTAGGAAATTTTTAAACTGATATCGACCGCCTTTCATACGAATATAGAGGACTCGTAGTGTAAAACATTTGGTCCTGAAATATTATATGACACAATCTTATAAGCTACATCTTAGCTAAAATATAAACATTGAACAATCGCGTAGTATATCAAAGTAAAATCTTAAAATATATATTTCTCAATTACTTTATTGCCCTAATATCCTAATCATCCAACCATCAGCCTTTTGAGGGTTACCGCCAGTCATATGCCTCTCCTAATTGACGCCACTACACCCCGCCCTGTGCCTTCTGAACCTTTGGCCAAAACGCGATCGCCACTTGAGGTATTTTCTTCCTCATTTTTTATTGGTCCTTCGATCGATGTAGCCGGCCCATTGCTACTTCATCTTGCATAATTTCAAGAGCTATATATCCAGAGCAATATATATGTGTCGTAGCAAAATACCAAACATAGCTTTCTCTATAGTCCGCTGAGCGACTCTGAGGTCTCGTTTGAGGCCGAGAGTAAATAACCACGTTTAGCACCATAGGTCATCAGTGTTAATACATACTATGATAGGAACTTAATATTGTCAGTCATACATTTAAAAATGCAACCGGATCCACGGGCCAATAACTTGTTTAAATACAATAAAATCGTGTTAATTACACACCTTTAAAACTACAAAACTGTCATGGCAGTTGACCGAAATGATGACAACAACGGCGCGATACTGTACATTTAACAAAATAACGTTCAGTTAAACCATTGGAACTGCTCAAAATACTGCGGCTCGACATATTATAAATAAATTTACTCCATTAAGCTAGATTCATATTATGCATTCATTATGCGTTCATATTTGGCATTATACCGCGCGTTATTGTCGTATTCGATTTAAATCGTACTACCTGGTATCTGGCAAAGAATTTTCATTCGATTAAATCAGCGCAGTTTTTTTTGCGTTGATTAGTTGTACTTTACAATATAAAGTACCTACAACAGATTGACGTATGAAAACGGCGTCTGATTTTATGGACCATTTATTCCAATACCATCGATTTAATACCGATGGTATCGAAGACGACTGTTTGATTAAAAAAACTGTCGTATTCGTGTGGCATTGCGCCATCTGAACTGCAAACCGAATAAGATAAAACAAATTTTCTTAAACTTCGATGAATACTCGACCAACGCGTTGAGCTGTTTACGTTTTTCTGCAGTTTAAAAATCGCATGTAATCGTGTTTCGCGTGTGAAATGTTACTATGCACAATGTATTACTACTATTTGAATAAAAAAGCCAATGAAGCTTCATTTCCACCTACAGATATCCGTGCCGTGACAGACAAAATCATATTTTCTATAAATTTGGACGGTTACAGCCCGTCTCTGCTCGGTAGTGTGGTGTAAATACTTCAGTTAGTAAATATGAATACTATTTTGTTTGCCACCTCACGCATCTGCTATCTAAATTTCTATAGATTAAGGTTTAATTTAAGGATTAATAGATTAAGGTTTGTCCTGCATAAAAACGTACAAATGTCGTGTGTGAACCCAGCGTTATGTATTAACCCATTATTGACATTATAATCTCATTACGTTTCCCAGTAACATGCGTGAAATATTTTAAAGTACATTATTGAAATTTTGCCGTAAGGTTGTAGATTTTAATTAATAATTTTGGAGCAAAGCACGTAGCCAATTTTAATAACTGCCATCGTAATTACGTATTTGATTCGTTCATAATTTTAATATTGTAAATAGAAAACCAGTTGGTTAACATTCTACCCATCGTACAGTGCAAATATTAAATGAAAATTAAATTTTATATCGCTGTCTACTATGTTAATTATTGATTACTTATTTATCACTTATTTACTTATAATCTAATCGATAAATAATTACTAAATTCCGATCAATTTAGTCAATTTAGATTGTATATTTTAGCAATAATATACTAGTAATAATTTGCACAAACCTTATCCAATATTTTATTACTTTTACGAAATAATTTAATAACTGCATTTTTTCTTGATTTTATTTTATACGTATATTCTTATTTTTATTTTTAATATATATAGCACAACGCTCAGTGGTCAAAATTTGACTCAATTTGACAGACATAATCTGTTAAATTTTTCCATTGATAAAACGAAAGCCCATAAATAAAAATGGATCGACAAATGAAAGAGAAAAAACACTGAAGTTTGTTTTTTGTGTTTGCGAATGCACAAAAAACGTTACCATTGTCACCTGAATTAAGAAATCTCAGTCTACTCAATACAGCCATATATCTTTATGTACGAAGTCATATATCGAAGGAAAAATACTATCTAACAGTATTCGAATCCTCTTAAACCTCTATCTTGACTCGACAAGGATCTGGATTTTCGCAAGGCAATTGTTACTTTATCCTCGGGGTACTATTTTATTCTGGAACCAAGGACTGTCACATTGAGCAAAGCTAGCCTTTTTGATACCGATAGTTTATTTTAATATTATCTCTGGATTGTGATTGAAGTATTCGATACTTAAAATCCCAAGTATTTAGAATAAAAATCTTTTTATTGTGTACATATTCACCAAAATAATTAGCTTTTAGTTCGCGTAGCGAGCAAGCGTTGGCCAATTTTCAAACCTTCCGATCGTAGAGTATACATAAAATGAAATTTATGGGCCGTAACGGCCCTACGAAAAGCGCCTGCAAACGTACTTTACCGTCATTCAGTAAACCGCAAATTCGACAAAACATCTTCTAACTAGGTATTTGAATAGAACAAAAGAAAATCAGGACTAATGCTCTCAAAGCTGATTACCTGATCGTATTTTAACTTTATTGTGATTTTATAACATTGTTATTTAGAGGAAACGAACAAACCGTCCACCGGATAGTGACATCTGACCCCCATATTTGTATATATTCAACGTCGGATAGAATTTCAGTCCTACTGAGTTTAGCTACAGACACAATACAATCAATAACATACCCTGAAGGATGAACACAGCAAAAAAAATCGTAAGTAACAAAAATAGCCGATCTTATTATATAATCAATTGAGGAATCTTACTAATATTATAAATGCTATATTTTTGAGGATGTATGTGTTTCTTACTCTTTCACGCAAAAACTAATCGTCGGATATCGCTGAAATTTGGCACATAGATAGTTTATGATCTTCGTTAACACATAGAATACACATTACTATGATAAACATGGTTGAAGCGGGCGGAGACGCGGGAATAAGCTAGTATTGATTAATATTTTATTGTGAACACAATAATATGTGGAGTAATATAACAAAATAGTGTTAAGCAGAATATTAGTTGTCTTGCAATATACGCGCTGTTCAAATACCTTTTGTCTGTGTACATTCAACTAAAACGCATTCAAACCGCCAGCTGGTCATTCTAACGTTAATTTAATTACTTAACTTTGTTTACCACTTTAGTTATACCCACTATTTAGACTAATGGTTTTTCCAAAAGAGTAAAGTTAAGACTCTGCTCCCAAATAAATGAGTGAGACGGTACCTAACTCGTTCTATTCAGATTAAGTTATGCAAGCTATAAATGATTCGTCTAGACGACGCAAATATGTTTAAAACTATATGACTTCTAAATCTGATTGAGATCGCCAATATTCTTGATAATTCCGGTGCCTCTGATTTTATTTTACATTCATTATATCTAATGAATTCCTATTTATTCTGGTAGAAATATTACCACCGTGTAAAAGGTGTCTTTGCATGACCAACGTAAGAAAGGTTGGTTTCTCTCAGGCTGTCCGAATCATTCCATACTTTTTGTAATATGTAGTATTAGTACCTATGTCATTAAAATATATTTTTAAGCAACATCAAAAAGAAGGTTTAACTGTATTTATTTTTTTCAAAAACATAAAGGATTTGAGAACGTATTCTCTAGGAGCAGGGCGCAGGGTTGGCCTTATTTTGTCTTATTTTTTATCTGTTATATAATCACGCAATAGAATATTATGATTACACAAAAGAGACAATTTTACAGAAAAACATACATTAATTGTAAAATAAACTGAACTAACGCATTTCATGTAATCATTTTGACAATGCATAAATTAATTTAGATCTACTAACGTACAATTTCAGTATTGTACCTGCACTGCTGACATAATACCACGTACATGCATTTCAACTTCAAATCTCATTTAGTAACGTACACTAAGTTAAATTGAATGTCAGAGAGCTTACAATCGGGGATTCAGCAAATATCAGTCCATAAGAATTGAATCTTTAAGAAAATCCCGTACTTACTCTCATCTTCTGTGATTTTAGTTTACCTTTGTTCTCTCTAGGAAAATATCGGTCTTGGAAAACATTGAAACTTATGTTAACGTTAACTTAACGTTTTTTTAACATACTAAACTGTAAACATATTAAAAAAAATATAATCGTATTGTCTTTGAAGTATTTTTATTTATTGTAACTTGAAATTTAAAATTTCCATCAAAAGTCCTCATATATTGTAATCAATAACTTTAACGAAGAAAAACTATCTTCATCCTTAAGTTGTGTTTGTAATAGGTACATATCTACTTATAGTCTATATCAATTTCGTCTAAGGTACAATTTATCAAATGTAAGCACTCCTAACGCTTAATTCTAAATAGAACCGTTTATACACCCACGTTAACGGTTTGCAATAGATCTTGGTGTTGTGACGTAACCAGAGGGCTTACATCTAATTGCCTATTCACACGTACCACAGCCATACCACATAACAAAGACCTAAATTGGACAAGCGCGTCTTAAAACGGGAACAGTTTCGCATCGGCTTTTTGTAGCTGCGTAGTGATAATTACAATATGTGATACTACGAAAGAAAAGTAGTTGCCTGCGATGTGTTTAATATCGTTAATACTGTTAATTTGATGGCAAAATGTGGCCTGTGTGAATATAAAAACGCATTTTTATGTACCAGCCCATGCACACATGCAACGTGGCTGTGGTACGTGTGAATTAGCCCTAAGAGTAGTTGCATAAGCGCAAATGCACGTTCTAGAATAGTTTATTCACTGAATTGTTCTCATTGTCAAGTACTTACATGTCTCGCGCACCCATTTGTATGAATGTTAAGTCCATTCAAGTTTGGTTCATGTGACAACCATGAGCATCCAATTTACTACTAACACTTACCTACGCGAACTAGCGCACTTTAATAAACTAGCGCAAATGCTAATTTAGTATTCTACACAAGACCTTTTCGTTGTAGAAACAAAACTAGTATTATTAAAGGTATTTTTCATTCAATAGAAAATTCAGTCGCCGTCAATCCATTATTATCCCACTGCTGAGCACGTCTCCTCTCAGAGTGAGAGAGGTTTATGCCTTAGTACATGGCCATATGTAGTTTCATAGACTTCACACACTACTGAGATTCTTATTATTCTCAGTTGTGTAGGTTTCCTTGCGATGTTTTTATTTATTGTCAAAACAAGAGATAATTCATTTATAATTCACATGTTACTAAAGAAACAAGAGGTACGAATTTCAACCTTGCAGCTCAGACGGAGAAGTTGCATTACACCAGGCTAGCACCGCTTAAATCACAAACAGTCAGTAAAGCATATTAAATAGCCACTCATTTAGATGAAAAACGAACTCAGTTGAGGAAGGCAATGAAACTTTCGATCCAGACAGCTCCATCTCTTCTTGAATGCCAACAAAAAACAACAAAAGCTTTTGTTGTGCACACGCGATTTTATTTCACAATGGATCCTCGTTGTCAAATAGAGAGAGGAACAAATTGGCATCATTTTCATTCAATTGCTCGGAATCGTGCCACGATTCAGTTTCACTGAAAAGGAATTTGGTTGCATCTTACACATTACTTACTGTTTTCGGACATTATATTGAATTCGAATCGGATTGCACCGATGTCGTAATACCGATATTAATTATCTAAAATTTACTTACAATGTTTTATCTATGTAAGTACATAAAACAGGAATATACTTCCAGAAAAAAACTCATAAAGTTTATTGCAAGATTACAATATTTAAGCAATATAACTAACGTATTATTTAAAACAAATAAAATTAATAGTGAAATAAGCATCAATTTGTATGTAATAGAAAAAACATAGTGAAATAGACAAAGATTTATACAATTATACACGTATAAGGTATGTTTATATTAAAAGATAAATTGACGACGAGCAATGATAAAGAGAATCACGTATTAGAAAAATTGCTTATTAAAATACTTACAGAAACTAATAAGATATTAGTGTCTGACCGATGACTGATTTTTGGCCGAAGCCGAAGCGTATTATTCGGCTACAGCCACAATCTTCGGCCGAAGCCGAAGGTTCAAAGACTATAAGAAATTCAAATCTAAATTGTCTAAAATTGAGTTTTTTAACGATTTTTATTTAAACTTCTGTAGATTAAGATCTATCTTGATATACATAAAATGGATATAAGTAGCTTTGAGAGCTGATTACTCACTTTTATAAAACGGTAACAATGCCAATAATTTCATATACAACTGGCGACGCAAATTCACAATGGAGTTTTCGCTTATCTTCATCGCGGTATCGTGTATTCGTCGTAGTTTGATCAATTTAGGCGTTTGGTAGAACCTTCGGCTTCGGCTAAAACTTCAACCCATTTTGGCTGAAGCAGAAGCCTAAGCTACAGTCAGACTATAAGAGACAGAGAGAGAATAACTATAAGAATGAATTATAAAATTTTAAATATATAAATATTAGAGGTGTGCGAATAATTCGAACTTACGAATTGTTCATTCCGAATCGAATATTAATATTCGATTCGAGTTTCGAATCGAATAATTCGAATTTTCGAACTATTCGAAAGTTCCCGCATAATCCGAAAAAGTTCAAATAATTTCGAATAACTCGAAGAGTTTCGAATAATTAAATTAGATAATTAAATTAATAGAATTAACTGCGAATTTGAGTGTTTTCTCTCTGAATATAAATCTATGAAATTTCACTGATTCAGTGATATTTCAATAATCCGTGAATGGTACGAATTATTCGAATTAATAGGAATCTAATATTAATATTCGAATCGATTCGAACGATATTCGCACACCCCTAATAAACTTGTTTATATAATACAAAGATAAAATGACGATGAATAAACAAAATCACGTAACGGCAAGATAGTTTAAAAAAAATACTTAACAGGCTCTAGAAACACAGAGATGGGAAGAAAGATGCATAAATTTCAAACGTATAAGCGCGTTTATATTTCAAAAATCAAATGATGACAAGCAATGTAAAAGGGTCACTTAATTTGAAAACTTAGCTTATTAAAAATACTTAGCAACTTGGTCAAAAAACAACTAATGCAACGTTTGCTCAATACGAAACGCTGGCGCTGGGACTATAAGAAATTTAATTTTAACTAGCTGAAGTATCCGTGCTTCACTTTGTGACAAAAATTTGGGTTTTACTCCCTAACCGTTGAAGGTATATGAAAATAATGAATGGTAAGAACATGGTAAGAACCTTTCGAATAGAAAATTAAATGTTGTCTTCCTATATGCCATCAAAAGTTTGCTATTTTTAGCGTTCTCTTTTTATTTGAAATGAAAATATGAAAGCCTGAAACCGAAGGGTGTAGTGACGTCGTAGTGAGTCACTAAAATAGTTGCCATCTTTAAATAGCGAAAAATAATTGAAATCGAATCGATATCTAAAGTAGCTTATAGGCTGTTAAGCCATGTCCATGCTAGATTTTATGTAAATTGGACCGGTGGTTCTTGCGTGATTGTCATACACCATCTCATTTTTATGTATTAGTGTTGATATAGATATAGATTTCACGAATACACAAAAGCCTTTTGACTGGGCTGAAATTGGGTAATACTGCTATGAGTAGGTATTTTTAAAAGGGTAACTAAAATATGACAAATATCAATAAGCCAAACATATAGTCATTATCACGTTCCGATTCGAAACATACTGAAATATTTAATATATTTTGTAATTATTATATTTAAGTACTTAAATAACAATTTATATTTTAAGTTTAAGAAAAATAAGTGCAGGTAAGGCCAAAAAAAGAAAATGTATTTAAAAGTGGGCTTAAACCAATTTCCACTCAAGGTGTATTTCAGTTAGTCTATAATAGGGTTAAGCGGATAATCCTTAGATGCTAGTTTTATCTATTTCGGCTGCCAAACAGAGGCGCGATTTGGCAAGCCAGTTGGCGAAGGGTGAAGGGTTCGTTTAATTTGTGGCGTGGTTGTTTTAAATTTGCTAGCATTTTCTATACGTTTTAAATTATTTAGGTTCAAGGTTTTAAGTAAATTAAATCTGCTTATTTTACCTGTTACAATAATAATAGCCATTTATTTCTGCTTGTGTGTATTTTGCATTTTTTGTTATCTTTGAATATTACAATTTTTGAGTCAAAGCGTATGAAATCAGTTTTATATTTTTAAGATGAGGTTTTCGGTTATTCCAAGTGCCTAGTTTCACTTCAATGGCATCATCGCCGATCCTGTGCTGTTTTAAATTGATTTTTCAATTGTTTTCAAACAATTATTTTAATAAGTAATTTAGGACTGAAAAAGACGTTTCAACGTAAACTTGTTTAACAACTTAAACAGGTGTAGCAAGTTATTTGTTGCCGACCTCATGTAGCATTTCGATTCTATGCGGCAGTGACTCATAATCAAATGAAATTCATACTTGATTGCTTTTATTGATTGATTTCATTTACGGAAAGTGTCAGTTTATGTAAAATTCTTTTTTTTTATAAATTGTGTGTATATACAGTAGCGAAAAACTCGTCTCACATAGACTTTCGTATTCACAAAAATCTATCTCGACTTTTGTGGTTATTAATAGTGAGTTTTAAACCACAAAGAGAAATATTTAGATAGAGGACTGCTGTGACGGAGAAACCTTCAAGAGAAATGTGGTTCGCTTAAAAAATAGAGTTAGTTTTTGAATAAATTTGTCACTAAAACAATGTATGTATTCGATAAATTTTGTAACTGTACATTGATTTACCAGACTTTAACTTTTATATTGCGGTTTTCTGCTACTCTTCAAATTCAGTAGTATCCACGTTG